>PVKE010010404.1:0-42560 GCA_004027555.1 Craseonycteris thonglongyai | reverse complement strand
TACCCCAGCATCACCTGCTGGTCATTTATTATGACCAGACGGAAGCCGGGATGGCTCAGAGGGTTAAGCGCTCACTTTGCAGTGCCAGGGACTGAGGATCGAATCCCAGCCCCAGCCCGTACGGACCCACATGCTGAACTGGGGAGCTCCCCCAGTTCAGTTCTCTCTCTGTCTCTGTATCTATCTATCTCTCTCTCTCTCTCTCTGTCAAAAACAATAAAAAAAACAAACAAAAAACAAAGAAAAAACAATATTATGACCAGACTTCAGACCAAAACTGCTGCCTGTCCTGCCCCACCCTGGACCCCCAGGTATATGAGAGGCTGAAGAGGGTTCTAGAGGGAAGAGAGAACCAGCCAACACACAGCACAGGGCCAACGTGGCTGGAAGTCACGGGCAAGGTGACACTGGAGTGTGAAGAGGCCCAGGCAGACTGGAAAGCTGGGGAAATAGAGTGGGCATTTGATTCTGGGTCACAGGAGGCATAAGGTGGGGGCCCAGGAAGTGGGACAATGGGAGCCTGTGAAGGCCAGGAGGCTACTGTAATCGAGGCTACCAGGAAAACACACACTGAGGCTCTGTGGAGGGTTGGGAGCTGGGAATGTGCAGAAGCCAAGCCCACAAGCTCAGCCACCCGCAGAGTGCCTGGAAGCCTGGCTCTTTGCACACTCCTCTCACCTTGCACACGTTATGTTGGCACACGGTTGTGATTGGGCGAAATACCAGCTCCTGGCAACAAATACACTGGAACGTTTCCTCCACTTTACTCAGGAATTTCTGAAATCAAGAGAAGGTGCATAAGACTAGCAGAGCCCCAATGCAGAATACCCCACCCCCAACCCATGGAACCTCAGAAAACCAGGCTCCCTGCTGGGGCCTCAACCTGAGTCTCTTAATTTTATCCTCCTACCCCTATCCCAGGAGGCAGGAGCAGTTGTGATCCTTATTTTAAGGTGAGAAAGCAGAGGCCCAAACAGATATTGGCCTTGCCTAGGGCCCCTTGTTAGGTAGAGCCAGCCAGGGTCATGGCCTCAATGGTGCTAAGTAGGATAGGATGCCCAGGATCAGAGTCAAGAGGCCAGCTTTATCAAGGATTCACTGAGGTATGGATCTGGACTTGCTCACTAAATAGTGCTGAGTTGCCTCAGTGCTGGGACCCAGTGGTGGATTAAACAGAGCTCCTTGCCCTCATTGAGCTTAGAGCCCTGTGGAAGAGGCCAAAGATAAAACAGAGACAAGGGGAAGCCGGGATAGCTCAGTGGGTTGAGCGCTCACTTTGCAGCGCCGGGAACCAGGGATCGAGTCCCAGCTCTGGCGGACCCATGTGCTGAACTGGGGGGCTCCCCAGTTCAGTTCTCTCTCTGTCTCTGTATCTCTCTCTCTCTCTGTCAAAAATATAAATAAATTAAAAAAAAAAAAAGAGTAACTCTTTTAAAAAAAGAAAACAGACAGACAGAACTGTCACAGCTATGCTAGAGAAGAACAGCAGGTAACCTAGGAGGGGCCACCCCATATTCAAGTGGTCAGAGAATGCTGTGGAGGTGGTCTGAAGAATAGAGTGGCCAGCTCAATCATGGCCTCCATGACACCACATCAAATCCAAGGATTTGTGTATCTGGTACTTTCCATGGCAAAAGGAACTCCATAGATGGAATTAAGTCAAGACCCCTGAACTAGGGATGACCCTGGATTCCCTGGGGGGCCCAGTGTCATCACAGGGTCCTCATAAGAGGAAGGCAGGAGGCTCAGAGTCAGAGATAGAAGAGTCTGTGCTGCTGGCTGTGACAATGGAGGAGGGGCCACAAACAAGGTACATGGAGCCTCTAGAAGCCAGAAAAGGCAGCAAATGGACTCTCTGGGGCTTCCAGAAGGACCAGCCCTGCAGACACCTTGCTTTTAGCCCCACAAACTCATTTCAAACATCGTGTTGATCTCCAGGGCTGTGAGAGAAAAATGTTTTGTTTTGAGCCATTAGGTCTATAGCCATGTGTTATGGTAATCACAGGGGGTTCATGGAGGAGGAGGGAAATGAGCCAAAGGGCTGTGGGAGAAGGTAGGTGCTCCAGGCAGAGGGCCCTGTAATGGTATGACCAGGAGGAAGAGCCCAAGAGGGGAGGACATCACCAGTAATGGGCAGATGGCCCAGGGTTTGAATCTGACTCTGAGAGTGGGCCAAGAAAAGCCAGTTCCCATTAGGTGGGGACAGCAGTCAGAGGACACTGTCAGCGTCATTCACCTGGCTCAAGAAAGGAACATCAAAAAAGATAGCCTAGGTTGGTGGCTTCTTGGAAAGTTGAGCACAGAATGATCATGTGACCCAGTAATTCCACTTCTGAATACAGATGATTCCCAATTTACAATGGTTTTACTTTATAATTTTTCAATGTTGCAAAGATGTGAAAGCAATACGTATTTAGCAGAGGTCATACTTTGAATTTTGAGCTTGGATCTTTACCCAGGATAGCAACACGCAGTATGATACTCTCTCCTGACACTGGGCAGGGCAGCAAGACGATTTTGCCCAACTAGAGGCTAATGTTAAGGGTTCTGAGCACATTTACAGAAGACTGGGCTGCCTGTGATGTTCAGTAGGTTAGTGTGTCAAATGTATTTATTTTCCAATTACAGTGAATGTATTGAAATGTAACCCCATCATAAATCAAGGAGCATCTACAACAACCTGCAGCCTGGGGGTCACATGCAGCCCAGGACGGCCTTGAATGCAGCCCAACACAAATTCATAAACTTTCTTAAAACATTACGAGGGGATGCCAGATAGCTCAACAGGTTGAATGCTTGCCTTGCAACCACGAGGTCTGTGGATCGAATTCTGGCCCTTGCCCCTGCCTGTGCAAACCTGTATGCAGAACTGCAATGCAACTGGAAACCACCCAGCCCTGCAGCGAAGGCTCTCGCCTTCCATGTGGGAGGCCCCCAGTTTGGTTCCTGCTCCACAGTCCCATATCCACCTGTATGAAATGAAACAATGTCACAACTAATGACATGCAACTATGGAGACTGATCTGGGTCCTCCCCCTTCTCTCTGTCTCTCTCAAACAATAAATCTTAAAAAAAAAAAAAAAAAAAGTATTCTTTAAAAAAAAAGTGTATGAGAATTTGTAGTGATTTTTTTTTTTTAGGTTATCAGCTATTGTTAGTGTCAGTGTATTTTATATGGCCCAAAACAATTCTTCTAATATGGCCCAAGGAAGCCAAAAGGTTGGACACCTCTGATCTATATATACCCAAGAGAACTGAAAGCAAAGACTAGAAGGCATGTTTGCACACCCATGCTGACGGCAGCATAGTTCACAATAGCCCCAAGCTGTGGAAACAATTCAAGTGTCCATTGACAGATGATGGACGCACAGAATGTAGTACACCCATAACATAAAACATTATTCAACCTTATAAAAAGGATATTCAGGGAAGCCAGGATGGCTCAGCAGGTTGAGCGCTCTCTTTGCAGCCTCAGGGACCTAGAATTGAATCCTGGCCCCGACCTGTGCAGACCCATGTGCTGAACTGCAGTGTGCTTCCCATGTGGGAGGCCCCCAGTTTAGACTCAGGTTCGAGGAGGTGTGCCTCCCATGTGGGAGGCCCCCAGCCCAGTTCCCGCCCTGTACGGCCCCAGCCCACCTGTGTGGAACAAAACCATGTGGAAGACTAATGATGTACAACTATGGAGACGGCTCTGGACACTCCCCACTTCTCTCTGTCTATCTCTCTCAAAAACAATAATAATAAATCTTAAAAAAAAAAAAAAAAATGAGGGGGGGGAAGCTGGGATGGCTCAGCGGGTTAAGTGCTCGCTTTGCAGCCCCGGAGCTGAAGGATCGAATCCCAGTACCAGCCCATGCGGACCCATATGCTGAGCTGGGATGTGCCCCCAGTTCAGTTCTTGCCGGGGCCTATGTGGGAGGCTCCCGGCCCAGTTCTTGCCCTGCGCAGCCCTGTGCCCACCTGTGGAGTGAAACTATATGGAAAACTAATGCTGTCAACTATGGAGACTGCTCTGGGCCCTCCCCCCTCCTCTCTGTCTCTCTCTGTCTCTCACTCTGTCAAAAAAAACAATAAAAATAAAAGATAAAAAAAAGGACATATTGGGGATGTCAGGATAGCTCAGGAGGTTGAATGCTTGCCTTGTAACCATGAGGTCTGAGGATCAAATCCCAGCCCCAGCCTGTGCAAACCTGTATGTCAAACTGTGGCACAACTGGTAACCACCAAGCTCCCCAGTGAAGGTTCTCACCTCCCATGAGAGAAGCTCCCCAATTCGGTTCCTACCCCACACAGCCCCACATCCACCTGTATGGAATGAAACTATGTCACAACTAATGAGATGCACAACTATGGAGACTGCTTTGGGCCCTTCCCCCTTCTCTCTCTCTTTCTCCCCCACTCCCCTCTCCCACCCCCCCCCACCTTCTCTCAAACAAAATAAATATTAAAAAAAAAAAAAAATGGACATTCTGACATCCATGCTACAATGTGGATGAACCCTGAGGACATTATGCTCAGTGAAATAAACTGGAAACAGAAGGAAAAATACTGTGTGACTGCACTCATATAAGGTACCCAGAGGAGTCAGATTCATAGCGACAGAGAGTAGATGGTAGAAGCTGGGGGCTGGCTAGGGAAGGGGGAAGAGCGAGTTAGTGTTTCATGGGGACAGTTTCAGTTTGGGAAGGTAAGAATGTTCTAGAGGTAGATGGTGCGGATGGTTACATAGCAATGTAGCTGTGCTTAATGCCACTGAGCTGCACACTTACAACTGGTTAAGATGGTACATTCTACATTCTTTGTCTTTTGTCCCAATTAAAATAAAATAAAAAAAGAGGGGAAAAGGCTGCCTAGGCCAGGCAGGGGAGCTCACCGGCCCGTCCTTGAGCGACTTGAGGATCTCGGTCCACAGCTTAGTGTTGCTCTGGTCCTCCCTGATAAGGCCCTTCTGCTGGGGCGTGAGGCTGTATGGCTCCACCTTGGTTTTCTTGGGTGTTCTTCCTGGGGACCCGGTGCCAGTCCTGCCACCTGGGACAGAGCACAGTGGTAAGGGCGGGTGGGCCCCAAGGGGGAATGGGTGGGTTGCCCTTGGGAACACCCACCTGCAGACTTGCTCTTCCGCTTGCCCTTCCTGGGGGATGAGAAGTCCTCCTCTTCCTCCTCTTCCTCCTCCTCCTCCTCCTCGTCCACCCTCTTTCTATTCTCCTTCTCCTTCTCCTTCTTGGCCAGGGCCTCAAGGTAGCCTTCCGGATACTATAGGAGAGAAAAGACAGGCCATGAGAAACAGGCTGGAATAGTGGGCCTCCTGACTCCCTAATGGGGTCAGGGGACCAGGGACTTCCTCACCTTGACATCTGGCCCCACTCTTCCTGCCACCTCCCTTTTCCCTTTCCCCCACACTTCAATGTCACTGTATCCCCTGTTCCCACACTAGCTTTAAGAGCTGTAACGCATTCTACCTGACAGCTTCAGCTGTGATTTCTCCACTCACTCAAATCAAGCCTGGGGCAGTAACTCAACTCTCATCACCACACTTACCAGGCAGGATAAGTGGCTAATTGTCCCTGGCAGGGTATAAGTGACAAATGAGATAAAGCATGTAAAATGCTTAGCATCAGATCCAGCCAGCATGATAATCTTATTATCTTTATTATTTCCATTAGGGGTAGGCAAACTTTTCCCCAAGGAGCAAGGTGGTAAATTTCCAACTTTGTGGGGACATCAAGCTCTGCTATGACCCAACAAGCAGAAAGAACCCACATGGGAATGAAGGTGCATGGCTGTGCCCCAAGAAAACTTCATTCACAAACAACTGGCCCCAGGGCCTTAGCTCACCAACCCACCCCACTCTTATGACCCTTGGGCTCCTCCAGGTCCTAACAGGCATAACTTGACTATAACCCCATCGCTAAGGCACCTAGAGTGCCTAATGTCTAATTCTACAATGTTTCACCAAGAAATCTGCAACCATCTTTAGAAGCAACACTAAGCTGCAATGCAGACTGAAGTCATAAATAAAAATCCTAATCATCAGACGCTGATGTTCCCATCCCAAAGCTGTTTTTCTCCCCAGTTCCTCAGCTTCTGAAATTCCCCATGGTACAAACTTATGTTCAAAAAACAACTCCTTGTGACCTCCCCCAAGGGGTAGGTGCTTTCAGACTCTCAATGGCAATAATGATTCCTTAAATAGTCCTACAACAGTTATCAGCTATAAAGTACCTCACTCACCATAATGAACAGAAAACATAATTACAGTGCCAAAAGCCCTATTCTGGCACAGGACGAGTTCACGGAGGATAGAAGAGTCCATTTCTATAAAAAATAAGCCGTACCTAGGAGGGATCAACCTTCCTTATCTTTACACCTGGACCTCTCTATATTCTACTGGTTTTGTTTTGTTTCTGCTTTTTTGGAGGGGAGGGGGTCCAAACTGATTTCTGACAAATCCATATACTAATAAAGCTACAATAAGTCTGGCTCTAGATTCTAAAACTGAACGCAAAGGAGCTACACGATCTCCCCATCCCCACACCCACTGGATGAAGGACTGAAATGGGACAACCAGCAATGTGTGGCCAGCTCGGCACCTGGACATCATTTAGGATGAGAGAGACTCAGGAAATCTTCCAGGCCCAGAAGGTGGGCTCCGGGGTGCTGAGTACTGACCGCACAGTCCTCCTTGGAGCTGGCTCCTGCCATGATCCCGTGACCAACCAGGAAGACAAGGCTAGGCCAGGCTATGCAGGCATTAAGTGTTAGGTAAGTCAAGGGAGTCCAGAGCTGAGCCACCAACCAGAAGTGGCAGGCCTGGTACCCAGTCTTCCCAATGAGCCTGGCCTGAACGCACCTGCATGGTTAGCCCCAGCTTCTTGATCCGGTCCTTCCCTTCCTTTGTCCAGGGGCCAGGTTCATTGTCGTCTCTCCGCAGGAGATAGCGCCACACCAGGAAGCCAGATTTCCCCTTCTCAGGCCAGTACCTGACAACCTATAGCAAGTGAGCCGATGTCAGTATCATGTGAGATTGGAGGTGGTCCCATCAGGCACCAGGAGGACAACTTACCTTATAAATACCGTCATACCGATTGCCCTCGGTGGGGGCGTACTTGCTGTGCTTTCGGCCCTTGACGTTGCGTACCACTCGGACTGGCTTCCCAGACCGCCAGTCCTTGGCCTCTGCCCCTTTGCGGTCATTGATGGGGGCACTACAGTTGAGAGCCAGCGCCCTAGAGGGAAAGCCAGGGCCATGCGTTAGAAGTTGGATTGCATCCCCAAGAAGAGGTTTGCACCCAACCCCTGTATCTTATGAATATGACCTTCTTTGGAAAGAGGATGCTTGCAGTTAAAGTTAAGTTCAGAGGTCAGAATGGATAAGGGAGAGCCCTGAATCCAATGACTGGTGTCCTAAGAAATTAAACTGACAAACAGAGGAGGACAACATGTGAAGATGGAGACAGAGGATGGAGTGCTACAGCCACAAACCAAGGGACAGAAAGGATTGCCAGCAGCCACAAGAAGCTGGATGAAGCAGGGAGGGCCTGAGGGCCCCACAGAAACCTGAAAGGGAGCATAATTTTTACTTTGGGCATCCAGAAATGTGTGAGAATAAAATTGTTTTTGTTTTTGTTTTTAAAGATTTTATTGTATAAGAGAAGGTGAGAAAGACAAAGAGAGAGAGAAGGGGGAAGGGCCCAGAGCAGTCCCCATAGTTGTACATCACCATGACATAGTTTCATTCCACACAGGTGGATGTGGGGTCGCGCAGGGTGGAAACCGAACTGGGGCCCTCCCACACAGGAGGCAAGAACCTTTGCCACCATCCTGGAGGTTACCAGTAGCACCACAGTTCAGCATATGAGTTTGCACAGGCCAGGGCCAGGACTCAATCCCTAGACCTAACAGTTGCGAGGCAAGCGCTCAACCTGATGAACTATGCTGGCTTCCCCAAATTTCTGTTGTTTTAAACTACCCAGTTTGTGGCATTTTGTAACTGGAACTATAGGCAACTAACACCATGTGAGGAAAACGCCATCAAGGAAAAAGGAGGAGCCGGCAAATATGCATTGGCCAGGTAGGTCTGTCCACCAAAGGGCACAGGGGCCTAGGGCAAGCTGAGCAGGGGAGAGGCTCAGCACTCTGATATCTTTATCAGATGTGAAAGAAACAAGAGCTGCAACTATGCAGCTGTTTCCTAGGTACAAACAGCAATTTTTAAAGAACACAGTTCTTAAAGAGTTTTGTGTCCTGCTTATATTACTCAGTGTTAGCTCATGAACAGTTTCTCAATTAGATCTTTTCTATAAATGTAATTTTTAACAGCTACTAAAATTAAAATATTCTACTAGACCAGGGGTCTCCAAACTTTTCAGCCCGCAGGCCACATTAACTATCAAACAGCAGTTTGGGGGCCGACTACACACTCGAGGTCCAAATAAAAAAGAATGAAAACACAGATATTGTTTTAAATTATTTATTTAATATTATTTTATTCAGATAAAAAGGTCCTCACGGGCCAGATGAGAGGGCCTCGCGGGCCGCATCCGGCCCGCAGGCCATAGTTTGGAGACCCCTGTACTAGACAAATAAATGTACAATAAACTCTTCCTGTTTTGTTTTTTTTAAGTATTCACATATTGATATTTTGCCACTTTAGCTAATGGCATGATAAATATTACTACCCATAACATTTTCACCTCCCCATGTCTTATGAACATACTTTCAAAGTAGAATTATAGGACAGTAAGAACATTTTCAAAAGGTTTCCAGAAATATGGTACCAATTTGTATTTCTACCAACAGTGGAATACTAGTCCTATGCCTTGATATTTCTCAACATTTTCAAATTTTTGGCTAATTTCACAGGGGAAATAAAAAGCATCTCACCTTCACTTCAGTTTGTATTTCTTTGACTACTAAAGTTGAACAACTTTTCATAGTCACTGGAGATTTCCACTTCTTTTGTGAATGATCTGCATGTCTTTTGCTCTTTTTTCTTTTAATTTTTCTTACTGATTTACACCTCTTAACTAACATATAAGGACATAATAATCATGTGTCATGTTTGTTGCAGATTTCTGACCCAAATAGTCATCTACCTTTATATTTTACTTACAGGTTTTACTAAAGCAATTTATAATATTTAGGTCATCAAATTCGTTTTTTCCTTTGGGCTTTATGACACTGTTTATGCTTAAAAAGTCCTTTTCCGGGGAAGCCGGGATGGCTCAGTGAGTTAAGCACTTGCTTTGCAGCCCTGGGGGCCAAGGATCGAATTCTGGCCATGGCCCATGCAGACCCATATGCTGAACTAGGGTGTGCCTCCCATGCAGGATGTCCCAGTTTGGTTCTCAGCCCCTGATTTGGCCACTGGCTCGATGGGGCGTGCCTCCCATGTGGGAGACCCCCAGCCCAGTTCTCGCTCTGCATGGCCCCTGCCCACCTACATGGAACAAAACCATGTTGAAAACTGATGACATACAACTATGGAAATGGCTCTGGGCCCTCTCCCTTCTCTGTCTCTCTGTCTGTCAAAAACAATAAAATAAATCTTTTAAAAAAAAAAGTCCTTTCCCAACCTGCACCTGGGGGTCAGCAAACTCTGGCCCACAGCTGTTTTACAAATAGTTTTATTGGAACAAAGCCATGCTTGTTCATTTACGTAAGCTCTGCAGATGCTTTTGGACTACAATGGCAGAGCTGAGTGGCTACAACAGAGACCATGTGACCAGCAGGTCCGAAAAGCTTTACTACCGGTACCTGGTCTCTTAGGGGAAAAATTTATTTTAATGCTTCTGAATGACTCATAAGACTTCAGCAGAGAGAGGAAGAACAATACTTAGCATCCTTACATTCTACCACACTCTAAATGGGGAGCTAACTTCCTAGACATGACACCCCCAAACAGAACCAACCACCTCCCCTTTGTGTTGCCTCCAGAAGACGGGGCAGAAGTGAGTTGGTGAAAAAGGAAAAATCTTGTTTCTGCGAACCTATTCGTGTTGGTGAGTTTCTGATCACAGGACTGTTCTGCAGTCCGCTTATTGCCAGAAAGATCTCGACCGCCACTCCCTGTGTATGTGAACGAATTCCCATGGTCCTGAAACAAAGAAAATGAAGCTGAACCCTACGCACAGAGCAGAGACTCCACTGAAAACAAACCCACAATACCCACTAAAATGTCAACTGTCGAAGAAACAGAAAATAACCAGTGATGGCATCAATGTGGAGAATCAGAACCCTGGGCACTGCTGATGGGATGGAAAATGGTGCAGCTGCTGTAAAAAATGGTATGGAGGTTCCTCAAAAAATAAAAACTAGAACTACAATATAATCCAGCAATTCCACTTCTGGGTCTATACTGAAAGAATTGAAAGCAGGGTTTTTCAGAGATATTTGTACACTCATATGCATAGCAATATGATTCGTAATAGCCAAAAGATGGAAGAAACCCAAGTATCCACCCACGAATGATGAACAAAATGTGGTCTTATCCAGACAATTCAACTTTAAAAAGTAAAGAAATTCTACTACATGGATCAACCTTGAGGACATTATGCTCAGTTAAATAAGCCAGACCCAGAAGGACAAATACTGCGTGATTGATTCCACTAATATGAGGTTCCTATACGAGGAATCATTCACAAAGACAGAAAGTAGATGGTAGCGACAAGGGCTGGGGGAAGGGAAGTATGTGACTAATGAGGATAGAGTGTCAGTTTGGGAAGATGGAAAGTTCTACAGATGGATGGTGGGGATGGTTGCAGAACAATGTGAATGTACTTAAAGCTACTCAAGATGTACACTTTAAAATGGTTAAAACAGTGCATGTTATGTTACATGTTATTTTAATAATTAAAATAAAACAATGTCCCCACTCACCACATCATCTTCGTACCCCCCAGCCAGGACCAAGGAATACGCCCCGTCATTGCTCCGGCCGTGGATGCCTGCTACATGAGGTCTATGGACCCCTGACTCACTGACCTGTGAAAACCACCAAGAAACAATGGCACCTCTGGATTGGCTGCTGCAGAAAAGCTGGGTGCCACCTCCTTGCTCCCACCTCCAGAGCCAGTGGCCTGACTCCCTCTGAATGTGGCCTGTTGCAAGAACCTCGCCAGACAGACTATATGTGGCACAAGAGCTGGCTTGAGTTCCAGCCTTTGCCCAGGAGGAGAGGTTTCTGGAAGGCCAGTACCTGTCGGCCAAGCCCTGGGACCCAGGCTATCTGTGGTACCTGGACTCTGAACCTCCACATGGTGCCCACGGGGATCCCTGGGATGGGTCCGTAGTGGTTGGATGGGACGATGGTGCACTCCTTGGTGCGCCCCACACACGCCATGCCCTGTCCATTCCAAAAACAGAGATGAAAATGCAGCATGAGCTGGGGCAGGGAGGGCAGCCAGGGGCTTGCAGGGTGAGAGGACCAACTCACCTTGCCCCAGTCCCGCTGCGAGGATGACGTGGCCGATGCCATCTTCGCCTTCTTCTTACTCTCTTTCAGTTTCTCTCCTGCCAGCACCACCTCGCTGGCATCATTTCGACACTCAGGACAGTACCTGTGACAACAGGGATGTCACCTTTTGCTCTAAGTCTACCCCACTCCCATAATCCTACAGACATGACTGGCTTCTTCCAGCTTCCTGCTATCTTGTGCTGTCCAAGATGGGGGACCATTTAAATTTAATTCATTAAAGAATCCCAGGAGGATGCTGGGATGGCTCAGTGGGTTAAGCACTCACCTTGCAGCCCAGGGGCCCAAGGATCAAGTCCTGGCCCCAGTCTGTGTGGACCCATATGCTGAACTTGGGTGTGCTTCCCATGAGAGGCCCCCAGTTCAGTTCTCACTAGGGCAAGCTTCTTCCCATGTGGGAGGCCCCAGGTCAGCCCCCAGCTTGCAGGGGGTGTGACTCCAATGTGGGAGGCACCCCGCCGGGTTCCCCTGAGCAGCCCCCAACCCACATGTGTGGAACAAAATCATGTTGAAAACTGATGATGTACAACTATGGAGACTGTTCTGGGCCCTCCCCCTTCTCTGTCTCTCTCTCTCTCTGTGTCAAAACAATAAAATAAATCTTAAAAAAAGAATCCCAGTTCCTCAGTCATACATGCCACATCTGAATGGTCAGCAGCCACATGTGGCAAGTGGCAACCATCATGGACAGTGCAGAACAAGAACAGTTCCATCATCACAGAACATTCTATTGGACAGCACACTCTCGGTCCTCTCCCATTGGAAATTTCACGGTGCCTCCCAACAGTGGGGGTAAGTGCAGCTGGGGTGTGGGAAACATGGGGAAATTTGATGGGTACTTTCTCACTGCTGTGGACTCTGTTTCCCCATCTCCACAAGACGGGGTTTAAACAACAGTGACTTCCGAGTTATAGCAACAATTTTGTTAACAGGTTAGAGTCCTTAGACCAGAGCCTGGTGCATCACCTTTCCATCATGTTATTGGTACAGATGCCAAGAGTATCATGGACAAGAGGTCTTATCTTGGGCAATGCTGAGACACCCAGCTCTTTTGTTCCTACCTGGAGTCTCCTTCCCTGCAGTAATTCTGAGGCCTAGGCCACACCCAGAACACACGACGTTCCCTTACCCCATTTCTATCACTGCCCCTTGTGGGTTTACAAGCTGACAGACATTAGATTCATTTCCTGGAACCTGCCAGCCACCCAACCTAGATGGCTGAGTGCTACAGCACCAAACCTGTCTCTGGAGGGGCCTAGGCATCCACTCACCACTCATCCTCCTTGGGAATGTTGCTGAGGGGAGGGCAGAGGCAGTATGTGTGAAAGGCCATGTCACACTCATCACAGAGGAGCTGCTTGTCAGGGTCCTGCTTGCCCCCACACAGGTGGCAGGCACACACTCGGCAGGTCTTGCTCTGGTCATCCTTGCAATGCTTGCAGGAGGGGCCGCTCTTCCCTGGACATGGAAGCCAGGGTCAACTTGGGCAGGGTCAGCCAAACAAAGGGACAGGAGCCCCCACCCCACAGCAGAGACACAGAAAGGCAAGATCAGAACTCACTTCTCATCGGGTTTTCAACCACAGGGCTCCCCTCGCCTGGGCGCTCAATCTTGAAAACTTCATCCACAAAAATGATCCGACAGTCATTAAGAGAATTATCCCTGTGAGAGACAAGCCATTAGAACATTCCAGCTGGCCAGCCCTGCTGAGGCGCCTCAGATAGGACATTCTCAGAGCATATGAACAAACACCTCTGGTTCTAATTATATCAAATAAAAAGCTTCTCTGGTCTCATGCTTTACTTAGCTACTCCCCTTGCCTACTAAATCAGACATAAGGAAAAGAAAAACAGCATATAAAAGTTTCAGTGTGTGATACATTGAGAATAAGTTCTAACCTTTAGGCAGACAAGTCTGATTAAACAGGGCCCATCATGAAAATAACCATAAAGGTAAAGTCTGATCAACTTGCCTATGTCAAAATACAAAAGCTCCTTGAAGTTAAAATGACCCCCAGGGATCTGCATCTGATATCTGCACTGGCAACATGCAATGGTAACTGAACACAAGCCACAAACACACACCTCACATTTTAACTAAATTTTCTAGGAAGCACACTCAAAAAATAAGAACACACAGAATTAACTTGAATGTTTTATGTAACCCAGTGTACACAAAATATTAATTCAATGTGTAATTAATAGTAAAGAATTATTAATGAGCTTTTCTAGTCTTTTTTGGCACTAAGTCTTCAAAATCCAGTGTGCATTTTATACTCATGGCACATCACAGTGAATACTGGTCACATTTCAAGTGCTCGGTAGCACATGTGGCCCATGGCTATGGAAACTAGACAGTAAAGGTCCAGATCTACCTGTCAGTTCATGGGAAACAGGGACAGAGTAACAGAAGAAATGACACCATGGAGATGCAGATGGCAAAATCCAGACAGCAGAAATTCTATGGGTCAATCGATTAGGTTTCGTCAAATAAATTGTTAAGGAAAAGGAAAAAAAGGAGAGTACAGGAAACCTAAAGATAAAAGAGATTTAAAAGACATATATCAGGGAAGCCAGGATGGCTCAGGGCGTTAAGCACTCGCTTTGCAACCCCGGGAACCAAGGATCAAATCCCAGCCCCAGTTCATGTGAACCCATATGCTGAGCTGGGGTGTGCTTCCCATACAGGAGGCCTCCAGTTTGGTTCTTGGCCTATGGTTGGGCCCCTGGCTAGAGGGGGTGTGCCTCCCATGTGGGAGGTCCCTGCCCAGGGCCACCCACCTGTGTGGAACAAAACCATGTTGAAACTGATGACGTACAACTATGGAAACTGCTCTGGGCCCTCCCCCTTCTCTCTGTCTCTGTCAAAAACAATAAAATAAATCTTTTTTTTTTTTTTATTGTTTTTGACAGAGAGAGAGAGAGAGAGAGAACTGAACTGGGGGAGATCCCAGTTCAGCACGTGGGTCCGCAAGGACCAGGGCCGGGATTCGATCCTCGGTCTCCGGCACTGCAAAGTGAGCACTTAACCCACTGAGCCATCCCGGCTTCCCCAAAACAAATCTTTAAAAATAATAGGGGAAGCCAGAATGGCTCAGTGGGTTGAGCGCTCACATTGCAGCGCCGGGGACTGAGGACCGAGTCTGGGCCCCGGCCCGTGCGGAACCATATGCTGAGCTGGGAGCTCCCCCAGTTCAGTTCTCTCTGTCTCTGTCTCTGTATCTCTCTATCTCTCTCTCTCTCTGTGTCAAAAATAAAATAAATAAATAAATAATATATATTATGGGGAAGCTGGGATAGCTCAGTGGGTTAAGCGCTCACTTTGCAGCTCCAGGGACCGAGGATCGAATCCCGACCCCGGCCCCGGCCCGTGCGGAACCATATGCTGAACTGGGAGCTCCCCCAGTTTAGTCTTTCTCTCTCTCTCTCTCTCTCTTGTCAAAAATAAATAAATAAATAAATATTGAAAAATAATATATATTAAAAAAAAAGTAATAATAAAATAGAAGACAAAGACCAGCAAAGTGGATAAAAAAAATGATCCAATTATATGCTGTGTACAAGATAACTCACTTCAAATTCAACTATATAGGTTGAAAGTAAAAGGATAAAAAATGATACAGCATGCAAACATTAGCTTAAAATAAAGGTGTATTTAATACATGCACACACACACACACTCCTCAGTTAAGTAGATTTCGGAACAAAGAAAACTACTAGAGACAAAGAGGGACATTACATAATGATAAAAGGACCAATCAAACAGGAAGACATAACTATGCTAAATGTATATGAACCAAGCAACAGAACCTCTTAATTATGAAGCTGAAAGGAGATAAAGACAAATCCACAATTACAGTTCGGTACTTCATCACCTTGGTCAACCAATGGAAGCACTGGACAGAAAATCAGCAAGAATTTAAAAGACTTGGCCAACACAATCTAGTATAAATAGCATAATCTACCCAATGACAGAACATACGTTCTTTTTCAAACAACTATGGAATATTCACTAAGACAGACCCTATTCTGGGTTATAAAACAAACCTCAATAAATTTTGAGGGGAAAGCCGGGATGGCTCAGTGGGTTAAGTGCTCACTTTGCAGCGCCGGGGACCAGGGATCGAATCCCGGCCCCGGCCCGTGCGGAACCATATGCTGAACTGGGAGCTCCTCCAGTTCAGTTCTCTCTCTGTCTCTGTCTCTGTATCTCTCTCTGTCTCTGTCAAAAAATAAATAAATAAATAAAAATATTAAAGAATATTAAAAAAATAAAAATAAATTTTGAATAACTAAAATCATATAGACAATGTTTTTTTGACATAATAAAGTCAAATTACAGAAAGACAATGCAAAAATCTCTAAACAGTTAGTAATTAAACACGACACTTCTAAATAAGCCAAGAATCAGAGGAAGTCTCAAAGGAAATAAAAGAAATAGAACTGAGTAAAAAGAAAAATATAACATAGCAGAATATATGAAAAGTAGTTAAGGCAGTGCTGAGAGGTGAATTTATAGTACTAAGATGTTTACGTTAGAAAAGAGGAAATGTGTTAGATCACTAGTTGTTAACTCAAGAAAATAGAAAAAGGACAAAATCCATCAAAAGAAGGGAGAAAAAAGGATGAGAGCAGAAATCAATGAAATTAGAAACAAACAAACAAAAAATTAGAGAAAAGCAGTGAAACAAAAGGCTTGTTATTTTTGAAGTTACATCACCACAGCCTCCTTGTGGTGTCCCTGCTGCCATACCGCCCCCTGCAGTCCACTGTCTGCTCAGCTGCCAGAAAGATAATTCTTTTATTTTACTGTTTTTGACAGAGAGAGAGAGAAAGAGATACAGAGACAGAGAGAGAACTGAACTGGGGGAACTCCCCAGCTCAGCACATGGGTCCGCACAGGCCAGAGCCGGGATTCGATCCTGGGTCCCCGGCACTGCAAAGTTGAGTGCTTAACCCACTGAGCCATCCTGGCTTCCCCAAAATGATGATTCTTAACAGGTCAAAGCGTGTGGATCCTGTGCTCCAAAACTCCAATGGCTGCCAGCCAGACAAGAAACACCAATTCTATACCACTCTTGGCTATGCCCTGAATGTCTAGACACATGAAGGCTTCCAGTCTTGATGCCTCCCTCCCTCTCTCCCTCCACTCCAGCCCACTAGTCTTACTAGGGCACAGATGTGCCAGGAACAGCTATGCCCCATGACTTTGCACTTGTGTCTGTGCTTAGGACATTTTTGCCTCATATTCATGTCTATATTCGGTACATACAACGGAAGATTATTCATGCACAAAAAAGGAAGCTGACACCTGCTACTACCTGGATGAACCTTGAGGATATAATGCTGAGTGAAATAAGCCAGACACAAAAGAACAAATACTGTGTGATTCCAAAATTCACAGGCAGTCCCTAGAGGAGTCAGATTCATAGAGTCAGAGATTAAATGGTGGTGCCAGGGACTGGGGGAGGAGAGGTGAAGTGAGTGTTTAATGGGGACAGAGTTTCAGTTTAGGAAGATAAGAAAATTCTGGAGATGGATGATGGGGATGGCTGTATAATATGAATACATATTAATGCCATTGAAAAATACATGCAAAAATTAGAATGGTTTAAGTTTTCTCTTATGTATTATTAGTTCACACACACGTGCACTTGCATGAGCAAAAGGTAGAACAGAGCCTGGCAAACATTTTCAGCAAAGGGCCAAAGAGCAAATGTTTTTGTTCTTTTTCCCAACTACTCAAATCTTCCTTTCCAATGCAAAAGCAGCCCCAGATAATAGGCAAACAGATGGGCATGACTGTGTGCCAATAAATCTTTATTTGCCAAAACAGGCAGAGGGCCAGATGTGCCCTGTAGGCAGGAGTCTGCTGACCTTTATCTGTATGTCAGTGCCTGTTACTGCATAGAATGTCCCTGGAAAGTGATGACAACAGTCATTCTCCAGAAAGGAGAAATGAGTGCCTAGGGCACAGGAGAAAAAGAGAATATTCACTGTGTGGTTTTCAGTACCTTCTGGATTTTGACACATTTGAAGTTTTTGCCTATTTGCCAAATCTAAAACAAACAAAACAGAACAAGAAAGCTGAACTCTCTACTTATAGCTTAAAGATGGTTCCTCAAGCCAGGCATGAGGTCTCAGAAAGGTCAGGGAGCAAGTAGGAAGGCCAGGTGGAGGCTGAAGGTCTCTCCCAGACAGCGCTGGCTGGACCACCACTCACCCAAGCCTGACATTGGCATACAGCTCCCGTGCCGTTCGGGTCTCGCGCTTTCGCAGGATCTCCGCATCATACCAGAAGCCCCGATCCTTTGGGTTGTCAGGGTTGTAGTTCAGCATGACCTCCTGGCCCACCTCCAGCTCCTGCCACTTAAGGATGTGTCGGGCACGGGCCCGAACATCCCGGGAGCTCATCTGGACCACTCCGTTCTCTGGGTAGCTGGGAGAAAAAGCCCATGCTCAGACCCCAGGGTAACACCAGGCCACATTCCCTCCATGGAGAGAGAACCCAAGGCGAGAAAGCCGCACATGACACAATTTGGGTTATTCTCATCACAGCAGCATGTAATTATCTCATTTACTGGTGTCAAAAAGTCACAGGTACAAAAGATATGTTTCAATCACAGGTGTTATAGATTGATCTGGGTCCCCCCAAAAGATATGTGAGGGTAGGAGCCCCAATGCCCCAAGGCTGGACCAAACTCCAGGTCTCATATACACAGAGCCAAAGCCCCAGGCCCACCTGCCTGCAATGACACTCACTCGTCATATTTCACATGATAAATGACGTCCTCTTCCAGATTTGAGCAGGAGGTAGAGCTGCAGGGTTCATCCTGGGATGGTGCCTTCCTCGTCACCCTAACAACCTGTGCCTCAAACCATGCTCCCATGTTCGTGTCCCGAGCATCCACATACTCATTGACCTGCGAGAAAAAAGAAAACTCTCATCCAACCCAGGGAAGGAATCTTATCAACACTGACAAGGGCCTGTTTTGGTGTTTTTGGTTTTTCTTTTTAAGATTTATTTTTGAGAGTGAGAGAAAAACAGAGATAAGGGGGAAAGTCCAGAGCAGTCTCCATAGTTGTACATCATTAGTTTTTTTTTAACATAGTTTTATTCTACACAGGTGGATGAGGGGCCAAAAGGGGCATTAACTGAGCTAGGGGCCTGCCTCATAGGAGCCGAGAACCTACGCGGCCATCCCCACAGTTACCAGTTGTGCACTGCAGTTCAGCATGTGGGTTTGCATGGACTGGGTGAGGATTTGATCCCTGGACCTCACAGTTGCAAGGCAAGCGCTCATCCTATTCAGCTATCCTGGCATCCCTGTTCTGGGTACCGGATGGTTCAGACCTGAGATGCAAACCCAAATGCCTGCAATAAGATTTTTCATCTGAGGCACTATGGACACTTGTGATCTGGTCACTCTCTGTGAGAACCGTCCTGGGAACTGTGGGGTATTGAGTAGCCCCCCTGAACCCACCCACTCACTCATGTCAGCAGTAGCCCCAGTCGAGAAAACCACAGGTGTCCCCAGATGTTGCCAGTGTTCTCCGCATAGCCCAGGGAGGCCAGAACTGCCCATTTTTCAAGAAAAGTTTGGAATCCAGATTATTTCGTGAAATTTTGTCATCTTAGAGCGTGGCAGCAAATTCAGAAATTTTACAGCCACTGCAAAGGCCACAGAAAAGAAACCTACAGGCCCAGACACAAAATTCTGCTTAGGAAGCCAAAAGGAATCTGGAGTAGTGTATTTCTGCTAAAGAAACTTCAGGTTTTCAAGGGAAAACTGGGGGTGCCCAGCCACAGGAATGGAGGGGAGTTGGACAGCCCTCATGAGCCCGCTTGGTGGTGGGAGGAGGGCACAGAAGACAAATAGGAGTGGGGAATGTCCCCAGGGGTGCAGAGATTGGCCTGGAGGGAAGCACCCCCAATCTCAAACCTTCTCCAAGAGCCTCACCTTGTATAGGCCAAGCTCCGTCTCGTCCCACACATCCTCATCTGCTAAGCCCGCCTTCCCATCTGTCTCCATGGCTGCCTCACCACTGTTCGAGGACTTGTCTGACTCGCTCTGGCCCAGGCAACAGCCAGAATCCGTGTCAGAAAGCTCGGAGTCCCGCTCCTTGTGGCTGCTGGGGGGAAGCACAAGGCTTTGCCGGACCAGGAGCTGGATGGTGTCATTCAGGCGAACATCATAGTCAAAGAGGGTGTGGCCATCCTCCATCTGCAGGGACATAAGACAGAGGTCACTTGCCTGCCAGACATTTAATGTACATCTGCTGGGCGCCAGGCAGCAGGAACATTCCCTGAACTAAGGACCAAATCTGCCCTCAATTATGGAATAAAACCTGTCCATCCTTGGTATGCCGGGTTGAGCGGCTTGCCTTGCAACCACAAGGTCCAGGGATAGAATCCCAGCCTCAGCCCAGGCAAACCCATATGTTCACCAATAACCAGGACAATGGCAAAGGTTCTCACCTCCCATGCGGGAGGCCCCTAGTTCAGTTCTGCCCAGCACAGCCCCACATCCACCTGTGTGGAATGAAATTATGTAAAAACTAATGATGTACAACTATGGAGACTGCTCTGCCCCCACCCCCTTCTCTCTGTCTCTCTCAAACAATAAAATAAGAAGTTACTTTAAAAAAAAACAAACACCTGTCCATCCCTGCAGGTACACACTGATACCCCTTCCACAGAGCCCCCAGACCCTCTCAAATGAGGACTCCTGCTATATGGTGAATGTCCCCACAAGCACATACCATGACCTCCCTGTGCTATGGACTATGGACACACACTGTCAGGGGAGATTTTCTTAATACTTCATGTGTTTCACAACTTTTATTACAGTAAACATGCATTGCTTTTATTATTGGTTCTCAATCAAGGGTGATCTTGTCCCTAGGGGACACTGGTGTGTGATGTCTGGGGACATGTGATTGTCACAATATGGTGGGGGGTGCTCCTGCCATTGAGTGGGTGGTACCAGGGATGCTGCAAAACCCCGCAAAGAACAGCCCACCGCAGACAATGAATGACCTAGTCCCCACGTCAGCTGTGCAGAGGTGGGGAGACCTGGCTTATGTGAACTCAAGGAGACATATACCCCAACATCTATCAGTCTCCTTTGCAAGGCTCCATCCAGCTGAAATCTTACCCACTCAGGGCAGCTTCACTGACCCATTAATGCCACCCTCCTTTATGTCAATAGTGCCCACACCAGACACCTGCTCACAGGACCCAATGGCCAACACAGCTCAGCTCAGTAATCTGTACCCTGGGGTGGGATTCAGCAGGTGTGTGCAAAGCAGTTTTGTCTTCTGAGCAATATCCCAGCGGCACAGAAGACCAAGGAGCTATCTTTTACTAGAAACTGTGACATGGCACTATGCCAATACCCAACAAGTATTTGCCAGCGTATCTTGTTCTATCCAGATGCCCCTAAGGCAGGTCTCCTCGCAACCCCCAGGCACTGTGACTTTGGGCCCAATCATTTTCTGTGGGGTGCTGAGCAGCATCTCTGGCACCCACTCCCATGATGCCAAGAGCACCATTAGTTATGACAATCACAGATGTCCCCAGATGCCTAGTGTCTCCTGAGGGCTGACAACCTGTTTCAGAAGTAGTGCCCTAAAGTAAAAACAGTAACATACACAAAAGATTAACTTTCTTTCTTTCCCAAATTTCACCAAAAGCTGGTGGGTTCAAAGGGCTGGTTTCTACTAATATGCAAACAGCACTGGGGATCAGTATAGGTAAGTTCCAGGGTTCAAGGTCATCCTTTGCTCCAGTGGTTGTTACTCTTTCTTCATCACAAATCTGAGAATCTGATGGGTGATGCATTTATCTCCCCCAGATAAATGCATCTGAACACATCAACACCTGCCTACAGCTAAAAGAGCTGCCGGGTCCTTCTGAAGCCCCCTGAATGTCCAGGTCACACTCTACCTGCTCACCCAGCATGAAGTGAGAGCCTCTGATATGCCCTGCACTGCCCAGGTACCACAGGGAGGCCAGAGAAAGTGAGACCAGTGTACCCCTTCAACACAGGACAACCAGGTAAAGGTTAAGACAGATGCGAAGGAAGAAACAAGTCAACCTGAGCACCTATGTTCCCAGTAACCTAAGGGTGGTAACAATCCAGTATCCAGATGGTTCAGCCATACAATGAAATGTTATTCAGCCATGAAAAGGAGTGGAGCACTGATAATCTCTACAACGTGGATACCTCCTTTAAAACATGACAATCAATGACAGAAGCTAGACACAAAAGGCCACACAGTGTGTGATTCCATTTATGGGAAGTGTCCTGAACAGGTAAGTCTAGAGACAGGAAGTAAGTTACTCGTTGCCAGGGGCTGGGGGAGAAAGATGGGAAATAGGGGAGTGATAGCTAAAAGGTGCATGGTTTCCTTTGGAAGTGACAAAAATGTCCTAAACTTTATTGTGGTAATGACTGCAAAAACGTGAATATAGAGTGGAACACTGCATTGCATACTTTAGATGGGTAAATTGTATGGTATGTGAGTTCAATCTCAACAGTTTCTTTTTTTAAAGGAGAGAAGATAGTCTGAAAAGCTATGTATATATGATTCTAACTACAGACAGTCCCCAACTTATGATGGTTCAACCAACTGTTCAACTTTACAATGGTATGAAAGCAATATACATTTAGTAGAAACTGTACTTCAAATTTTGAATTTGGATCTTTTCCCAGGATATGCTGGGCAGCAGCAACAAGATGATTTTGCCCAACTGGAGGCTAACGTTAAGTGTTCTGAACACATTTATGGAAGGCTAGGCTACCTGTGATGTTTCATAGGTTAGTATACCAAATGTATTTTCCGGGGAAGCCGGGATGGCTCAGTGGGTTAAGTGCTCACTTTGCAGCGTCGGGGACTGGGGATCAAATCCCGGCCCCGGCCCATGCGGACCCATATGCTGAACTGGGGAGCTCCCCCAGTTCAGTTCTCTCTCTGTCTCTGTCTCTGTCTCTCTCTCTCTCTCTCTCTGTGTCAAAAACAAATAAAAAAAAAGAAAACAAATGTATTTTCCACTTACAATGGGTTTATCAGGACATAATCCTACTGTAGGTCCAAGAGCACCTATATATGACAGTCTAAAAAAGGCAAACTACAGAGACAGTAAAAGATCAGTGGTTGCCAAGAGGTGGCAAGAGGGATGGGTAGATGGGACACGGGATTTTTAGGGCCACCTTATCTGATACTATAATGGTGGGTACATGTCATTATACATTTATCCAAAACCATAGCATGTCTAACACCAAGAGTGACCTGACCCCCAGATGTCAACTGTGGACTCTGGGTGATAATGTAGGGTCAATTATAACAAATGCACTACTCTGGTGCAATTTGTCAACAGTGGGAGAGACTATGCATGTGGGGGACAGGGTATATGACAAATGTCAGAATCTGCCTCTTAATTTTGCTGAGAAGCTAAAATTGCTCTAAAAAATAGAGTTTATTAATTAAAAAAGAAATATGAAAAGAGACAAGTGTACCCAGTGTTAACTGTGATAGGGAAGCCAACAGAGGACAAGCCAAATGGCATTAAAAAGGATGAACGAGACACTCATGCCCCAGAGCCCAGCACCTCCATTAGGCAGGTGCTCCCTCATTTTAGGCCAGATCATTCTGTGTGGGGGACCTTCCTAGACACTGTGGGGGCACTGAGCAACTCCCCAGCCTCTACCTTTCCACAATGCCAGGAGCACTCCTAGTCATAACCACCATATATATCCTCAGACATGGCCCTGTTTCCTGAGGGGGCGTCACCCAGTGAGAACCAGGGAGCTAGAGAGACCCTCACATGTGTACCTGAGGACATTGGACACCAGTGTTCCCAGTATAGTCACAGCAGCATTATTTACAAGCAAAACTGGCTTACTCATACAAAGGGATATTACAGTTACGCATGATAGTGAAATGCAGCAAAGTAAATGGGTCTCCCATACACATGAAGGGAAATGAGGATGACTAGAGGACAGAAAGACCCAGCCACCTAGATAACAGAGAAACAGTGGCAATGCTAAGCCAGGAAGGAGCACGTAGTCAGATTTGCTTCATAAACAGCAGCAGAGGACAGGCTGAGTTAGACTGGAGACCAACATGGTAGACTGGGAGGCAGAATGCACCAGAATAGCTCCAGTGGTTGCAGAGGGAGAGGGACAGGAAGGGTCACGTAGGGACCGAGGCCAGAGGAATCCTGGTTTGGGTTCAGCACGCACACCAATCCTCTCATGGTGTTTTCCCATTGACTATGCCTCCCACCAGTTGAGCCCCTCGATAGGCCTGACCCAGGGCCTTACATTCCTGACTGGTCAGGAAGCCAGGCTGACCAAACCATACTGACTTGCTCAGGCCCAGGCTCCGTGGAAGAGGCGATGTGCCTCCCAGTCCAAGGGTGAGGACCGAGGCACAAACAGGGCAGGACATGGGCAGGGAAGGGGGCACTCTGGCTGCGCCAAGCTAGTACAGACTCTGCCTCTAGGATGTAATTCACAGCTGGTCTGGCTGCTTTCAGAGGCCCCTCCTGGAACTTTCCAAAAAGGGCACTGCAGTCAGTAGGAAACTTGCACAACTGTTTGCTATGGTGAGGCATGTGTTTGTGCCCCTCTCCACTCACACCCCTGCTTCCCCAAAACTGTGCAGAACCATTCATGAATCATGGAGGAAGAGAAGCTGGGCCCAGGCCTGCCTCATAGCAATGTATCCACATGACATTATGGAATAGTTTGACTGTGGGCTCATTTTTCAAGATCCTAAAATTCAAACTGAGGCTAATGACAATAATAAAAGCTATAAAAACTGAATGGAGGATGCTGGGATGGCTCAGTGGGTTGAGCGCTCACCTTGCAGCCCTGGGATCTGAGGATCGAGTCCCAGCCCTGGCTCGTTCAGACCCATATGCTGAACTGGTGAGTGCCCCCAGTTGGGCTCCTACCCGGGGATGTACTTCCCATGTGTGGGAGGCCCCCAGCTCACAAGAGCATGCCTCCCATGTGGGAGGCCCTCAGCCCAGTTCCTGCCCTGCCAGCCCCATGCCCACCTGTATGGAAAGAAACTATGTCAAAAACTGATGACATACAACTATGGAGACTGCTCTGGGCCCTAAAACAAAACTGAATGACAAGTGAGTTGCAGCTTCCATTAAAGGTTCTCATGTTAAAATTAAATCTGAAGTTAAAATTCTTTTTTTTTTTTTTTTTTTTAAGATTGTTAAGCAGGATTTTTTAAAATTGTTTTTGACAGAGAGAGAGAGGAGAGAGATAGAGACAGAGAGAGAACTGAACTGGGGGAACTCCCCAGTTCAGTACATGGGTCCGCACAGGCCAGGGCCGGGGATTCGATCCTCAGTCCCCAGCACTGCAAAGTGAGTGCTTAACCCACTGAGCCATCCCGGCTTCCCCTGAAGTTAAAATTCTATATAACCAAAATCTCCACTGAAAAACCTTTAACTTGCCTATAGTAAAATGTGTACAGTTGTCCCCAGGTATCCACAGGGGATTGGATCCTAGATACCAAAAAATGTCCCTTATATAAAATGGTGTAGTATTTGTACATAACTGATATTTGCATAAAGGCTACTACATACAGCAGGATGTACTTCCACATCACTTCATTCGTGTGGATTTAGCGTAGTGCTCGGCACATGGCAGATTCTGGTTTTGCTTTTTGGATCTTTCTGGCATTCCCCCACCCCCCACCATAGTGCTCCACAGTTGGTTGAATCCACGGATACAGAGGACTGATTATATGTGGTTTGGGGCAGATAACCCTGTAATGCAGATTCAGGTCTGAAGGCAAAACTACCCACAGTATTTATGTGTGTCTCTGTCTCTCTCTCTCTGTCTCTGTCTCTCTCTCTCTCTCTTTTAATCCAAGTAAGTTTCCTGGACATTTGAAATTTTGTATGACCACCATGTAAAACTCAATAGACACATACATGATTTAACAACCAGCACCTGGTTCCTTTTGGAAACTGTGACTACAAGCTTGCCATGACTACTATTTCTTCCCACTTTTTGCCCCCATAACATTTTCAGGGGAGACTTTTCAGGGTGCCAAGTGTTAACCAAAGACACAAAAGGGTAGGAAACAAATGCCACTGGGCTGGGCACATGGTGGTTCTCCGGTTGGCTTAGAGGTGACAATTTGGGTGAGAAGTGGAGGGGACATAAACCGGACTGCACAGTCTTAATGAGGGCAGTGTGAGCCTTGAACCAAGATGGACCTACCACTTGAGGAGAAAGGGAGCAGTCATGAGGGCCAGCAGCTGAGCTTGGAGGAGAGAGAGGAGGTGGGAAACTGCTCTGCCTCTCTGCCTGGCGATGCAGAACCCCGCCGCTCACCTTCCCATGCCAGCCTCCAGGTTTCTGCAGCAACCTGAGGTGCAGGCCAGACAGAGATGGCAGAGAAAAGAACAATGAAAGCAGGGTCCCAGGGGTGGCAGAGAGGACTTAACTGGCCACACAGGAAGGAGCAAGCAGAGACGACAGTACCTCAAGGACAAGCACAACCCCTTTCTCACATCCTTGCTCCTCACAAACATGAAGAGAATGAATTGGGCATGACAACTAAAATGCCCTTGCCCCTGCAGGGCCACAGCTGAAAATATGCCCTGGAGCAACATTCGAGGGCCTATAGGCTCACAGGGGTACAGAGGAGCCTACGTGATACAGGATGATGCCACCGTTCTGATGCCTCAGAAATCGTGCACACCTGTATTCTTTTTTTTTTTTAATGTATTTTATTTATTTATTTTTGACAGAGAGAGAGAAAGAGAGAGAGAGAGAGACAGAGACAGAAACCGAACTGGGGGAGATCCTAGTTCAGCATGTGGTTCCACACGGGCCGGGGCCGGGATTCAATCCTCGGTCCCCAGCGCTGCCAAGTGAGCGCTTAACCCACTGAGCCATCCCGGCTTCCCCACACACCTGTACTCTTAGGCTAGAAATTTTCATCAGCTTTAGGGAATGCTGGGATAGCTCAATAGGCTGAGTGCTTGCCTTGCAACCGCAAGGTCCGGGGATTGAATCCCAGTCCTGTCCCGTGCAAAACCCACATGCTGAACCGTGGCACACAACTGATAACCACCAGGATGACGGTGAAGGTTCTTGCCCTGTGAGACCCTACATCCACCTGTGTGGAACAAATGTAAAAAAAAAAAAAAAAAAATTGGGGAAGCCGGAATGGCTCAGTGGGTGAAGCGCTCACTTTGCAGCACCAGGGACCGGGGATCGAGTCCTGGCCCCGGCCCGTGCGGACCCATATGCTGAACTGGGGAGTTCCCCCAGTTCAGTTCTCTGTCTCTGTCTCTCTCTCTGTCAAAAATAAAATATTTTAAAAAAACTAACAACTAATGATGTACAACTGTGGAGACTGATCTACGCCTTCCCCCTTGTCTCTCTCTCACCCTCTCTCAAAAATAAAATCTTAAAATTTTCCTCAGCTTTGAAATACAACAAAAAATGATGCATCTAATCCATGTCATCAAAAGCCCTTTTGGGGTCCTCAGTTGCTTCTGAGTGAAAATGAGGCCTGACCAAACAATTTGAGCACCCCTGCTCTAGAAAAACTCCTGCAACACAGTGCCCTGGGGAACCTGTTCTAGCACATTCCGCAACAACACCGTTTCTGACAATAAACCTGGCTGCACCAACCCAGAGGCTGGATCAAAGCACAGAAGATTGGCACACTATGGCCCGCATGACAGTTCTGGCCTGCACCTGTTTTTGTAAATAAAATGTATTATGACTCCAATGGAAACATGCCCATTTGTTTGTGCATGGCCTACAGCTGCTTTCCCATTCCAATACTGGAGGTGAGAAGTCCCCAAAGAGACAAATATTTACTATCAGGCTCTTTACAGATAGGGTCTGCTGACCACTGGCTTAGGGGGCATGCCCTCCAGCTAGGAGCTCTCTGGAGGAAGGGGACCCTCCCTCAACAGCCTACCGAGGGACTGTCCTATTTGCTGCCAGACCCTACCCGTCAGAAAGATAAGGCAGTGTTCAGGAAAGGCCAATACATCAGGGACATTTGGTAGGGCACTGTGACATGAGTGACCCTAGAATGACCATTCTGAGAACACCATTTCAACTGATCTTTCCAAATGACCTTAACATAGCCTTTGAGGCCGGCAAAGCCAATTTAGCTGTTTTGTTAAAGTAAATTATCTACTAAATTAGTAGTTCTCCGTGGGGGCAATTCTGTCCCCAGGGGGACACTTGGCAATGTCTGGGGACACTTGTGGTTTTCACAACTGGGGGTGCTTCTGGCATTGGGTAGGTGGGGCCAGGGCTACTGCCAAACACCCCACAATGCCCAGGACAACCCTCAACAGAGTGACCTGGCCCCAAGGTCAGCAGTAGGAAGAACCCTGAGCTGATTTATTGTGCCTTTATGGTGAGTCAGGCATGGGGCTCACTCCTTCATGTCAATTACCTCACTGAATTCTCACCATGCCACAATGTGGTGGGTCCACAATTAGCCCTGTTTGAACAAAGAGTCACTGACTGGCCAGGCCACTTGACCAGGGGATTGGTGAAGATTATGTAAAGTACAAAGCATTGTATCTGAGCTTATTAGTGGCTGTGCCACAAATGACAGCTATTATTTTTATGAGCAGCCAAAAAACAGGCGACAGATGCCTCTCCCCTTGCCCAGGCTGGGCCTGCAGCCCCGAAGTCCCTTCCCCCATACACTCCCTGCATTTCCGCCAATCAAGCAACATAACCGCCACCTATTCAGCCCAAACAAGCTGCCACGAAACCCTCCCATATCCTGAAGACTCAGCTGTGTTCTGCTTTATGATCTTAGTCAGACCTTGGACTGCTATGCCATGTTTCTTTAAAAAGGAAAACATAAGATTGTGTATAATCTCTAGAACATTCTGAAAAAGCACAGCTGTCTTGCACCCACTGGAAATTGCACTGTTTCACTATTAGTCAGCCTGTCTGCAGACTTTATTTACTTCAAGCTGCTTCTGTGTGTGCCTTTGTCCCTCCACCCTCCTGTCACTGTCCACACCTCCTGATGGCCAGGCCAGTTCCGGACCAAGCAATCTTGGGGAAATTACATCAGGATCTGAGGCCTGGCTTCCTTACCCAGAAGACAGAAACAACTATGCATTCCCTCACAAAACTTCCAAGTGGAGCAGGAGGAAGGAGACTAGGAGACAGTTCCAGAGGTTACCTTCTGGTAAGAGCCCTGTTATCTCATCACCAACAGCCTTAAGATGAAAGGCATAATGTATGTGTCTAACGCATGTTAGTGTTGCTGTCATTATCACACTTTATAACTTACACAGACATTACTAAGACTTTTAAATGGATGAAATGTTATGTGATAAATGGAGATAGGGGTTTGGTTATGTGGGTGTAGATATTTGTTAGAACTCCAAATGGTCTGCTTAAGATGTCTCACTATATACAAATTTTACCTACAAATAAAAATAAATAAGAACCACAAACAGTGAACTCTAATTAATGACTGGCGTGGTGAGGGTTTAGGGGTGACATGAACTAGTGTCTACAGCTTACTTTGAAATGCATCCCCCAAAATAAGACAGGTTGGTGGATAGAGGAAAACAGACAGCTGCATGACAAAGTAATCACACAAAATGTCAGTGGTAAAAACCTCTAGGGGTAGGGGTTTGTGTTCATGGTTCTTTCAACTTTTGTTTAAAATGTAAAAATAAAAATGCACAGTGCTTGGCACACAGCAGGCATTCAAAATTATGCACTCCCTTGAACTTGAGAGAACTCGATCCAACCTGCCTTTGAACTATGTCATAAACTATTTAGCAGGCACATGCAGGTTTTCAGAAACTGTGAAAAGACCTTCTGCTGAACAGAGAGACTGAATGGCAAATCAAAATCAATGTGGATGCCTCAAAAATGAACCACCATTGGAAGAGGCGGGAGAAAGATAGCAGCCCAGCTGAACTCCACTCACTGCCCTGCCTTTTCTCAATGTGTGAGACTGCAGTCAAATCCCCAAGTTCAAAGGATCAGCTTCCCCTCCCCAGGCAGGTCAAGTTAACTCAGATTAAGACATTCTGAGTTCTCTTATAAGAGGTGAAAGGTCTCCCAGAGCTCTGCAAGCCCAAGAAATTAATCATCACATCTCATTTTGAGTAAGCACACAGGATCTTCCCAGCCCTCAAAATTGTGGCCAGGCGCAGAGCGTTTATTTTTAAATCTAGACACCAGATGGCAGCATGATCCTGTTCAAAATGAAACAAAGTAGGGCTCACACAGCCCCAATTGAAGACTTAAATCCAATATAATCTCTACACTGTTGTCCCTACAGTCCACCCAACTCCAGCATGGTCCCAAAAGAGGAGACCAACACTTTATTGTACCATCTTCTCCCACACAAGGAAACCCCACTTACAGTACATGAGCCCCCCTACCCCCCACCCAAAACACTGACAAAACTGGAAAAACCCCAGTGCCACTGGAGAAAGTGTCCCAATTGTGGGCAACCGCTAAAGCAAGGGTGGCCTTTTTAAATGCTACAAGGAGCTGGAGAGCGTAAAGAAAGGGGACAAGACCGTGGCTTCAGACCCCACACCGCCCCGCCCCCACAAAAGCACCAGCCCCTGTTCGCAAACAGCCTGCTAGAGAGCAGGCCCAGAGTGGCGTAAACTCCTGATTTGCAAGCACCATCCCCAGCCTCTAAATAAACTGATCTCAATTTCTAGAAAACAGACCCTGTGGGTGTAGGCTTGGACCACGGGTGTGCGTTTCAAAGAACAACTGGGTCCCCTGTGTTCGAGTATTTTAGGTTCTTCTTTGAAATTCTTCAGCCCTCCTCCATCAGCCACCTCCAATCTCTTTTTCTAGAGGTTATTTTGAGGGAGACTTTGAAAACAAAATTAAAAGGGAGTTTAAGAATCCAAATGCTACAGATTCCAGTGCCAGCTGCCTATCCGGTATGTCAATCTGCGAGTTGAGCCTTTGTTCCTGGCTGAGGCATTTGAGTTTTCTATGGAGATGTGAAGCAGGACAGGATGAGGGGGGAAAATGTATGTGTTGATGGCCGCCAAGGAGCAATGCCTGGGCGAGATAAGAACAAAGGTGCTGGGCGGGTGGGCAGCCTGTAGGGCAGGTTTACCTGCTTGCCCCTGTAGAAAAGCCTCTGCAGGCCTGGCTCCACGTGGAACAGTTCCTGGATCTTCTTCCTTAGCTCTTCCACCTTGGTCAACCTGGACAGCGAGTCCACTGTGTGGGCCACCTTCCCATCCATGGTGCGAACCTGGATCCACATGGTGCCTGCTGGTGCTGAGAGGCAGAGAATGGAGCCCTTGTCAGTTCTGCCACCATCACCACCAGGCTGTGCTATATTCAGGTCATCCATGCTTTTGTCCGGTCTGTGGACACCGGGAAACTCCCAGAATGCCTTCCCAGCCCCCTATTCCCCACAGACTGCCAGAGCTGGCCCAGGGCCTGGCAGAGTAAATTAAGCAGTTAATGCATTAATAACTAGCACCGGTGGAGGATTGAGGAGGAAGGCGAAATTAGGGAAAGGAAAACAGCATCTTAGATCACTCGTCCAACTCACACACCCACATTCAGAGGAAAAAGTCAACAAAGTCCAGAGGAAGGGAAACACAACCAAACGTCGAGGGGCAGAGTTTGTTCGTTAGTTCGTTGTTCATTCATTCATTCATTCCCTGGATTAATTCTGACGCCAAAAGAGAAACCCAAAAGTCATTCATTCATTCATTCGTTCATTCCCTGGATTAATTCTGACGCCAAAAGAGAAACCCAAAAGTCTGGGGCGGGCTGAAACTTCAGAAGTCCCTATGAACTAAACTAAGTGTGACCGAAGGGGAATAATCCCACTCGAGACATGCGAGTCCCCGACCCTTCGGTGTCGACGGCCCTCAGCGGCCCCCCCGCGCGCGTGCGCGACACGGCCAACCCCGCAGTGGCCATGGCAACCGGCTGCCCCGTCCCGGCCACTCCCGCCCGCACTTGGCGCGACTCACCTCGGTCCCACAGTGGCTCCGCGTTCCCTGAACCCAAACCCACAGCCACGGAGCTCTTCTTGTCTTCCCCTCCCCGTCTGGGCCAGCCACGCCAGCGAGCCCACGCCCACCCCCTCTGCCGGGACCGGCCAAGGGGCCCCTCGCACCAAGGCCCACCCCTTCACTTGAGCCACCTCGATCATTGGCTCCGCTACGCCCGATCGCCCCGCCCCATCCGCTCCCCATTGGCCCAGACGCGCCCGGGGAACTAAGGGCGCGCGAAATCGGGCTCGGGCGCGACAATTGAATCGCGGGGCGCCCCGCGCGCAGGCGCGGAGCCTGAAATCCTCCCCAGCAGCTCGCCGGGCCCTCCCCCACCCCGCCGGCACGACCCCCGCAGTGCTCCGGGGATGTTCCGCTCGCCCGTGCCGGGGTCCAGAGTTCCGGGGTGTACTTTACAGGGCCGGCTGGGCGAGCAGAGCCCGAGACCGCATGCATACAAGGCAGCCCCGGGGCAAGGCACATGTGCACCCTTGCTAGCCGCGCGTCCCGGGCCGCTCATGAAAGTTCTGCAAAGTCTTAGCACCCGATGCGCTGGATTCCCCACCCGCCCCGGCCCGGCTGGTACCCGGATCGCCTGGCCGCTCACCTCTCCGGCCGCCAGACCACTCTCTCCTGCCTGAGAACCTGGCCCGGCTGGGGATGGTGACTAAGCCGCGTGCGTGGCCACGACCCCGCGCTGACGTGCGTGCGACCCGGAGCGCCCAGCTGGCCACTACTGCCCTCCGCGCTGCCAGCTGCTCTGATTTTTCTTCCCGCGAAAACTCGGCGTTTGGGACTTGCGGGACCGCGGGAGGCCACACCGGGGGCGGGCGCCTGCCTGGTGATTGGCCGCTTCAGTGGCGGGAAGCAAGAAAGGGGGTGGGGGGCGCCCCCGCCTCTGTCTACCTCCTCCACTCCACCCAGCAGGCCACGGCCCCGCCCAGTCCTGCGCGCTCTGCTGGGCGCGCCCAGTGTACAACAGGGCCGTGGCAGGACCTTGGTCCCCCACCATGGGCCGTCCCCCCACTATGTTTGCACTTCAGGAGCCCTAGGGACTCCTGTAACAGACACCCCCTGCCCTACACTGTCCTTGCGCGCCCCCCCCCCCCGCTTCCCTGGGCACGCATTGACCAGTAGGGCAAGTAAGGCCATCATTTCTAAACACTGCAGGAGAAGGTGGGGGCCCCCAAAGAGACCGCCTGTACACCTATAGCCAGCCTCGTCACCTCCAGCCCGACTTCCTAGTGTCAGAGCCTGCCAGCGCTTCCACTCTATCCACCCGCAGAACTTGTTTAATAGTTTTCCCTGCCTTGTTTTCCCGCCTCTCCGAGCTGTCCAGGCTGGCAGGGCTGCCCTGCCTCCCCTCCGCCCTGCCTGCTCTGCTCTGGACAGTCTTGGCGGGCACACTGCACTTGGATCTACAAAGCACTTGGATAAGGGTGCTCAGCGCTGGGGGGCCCAGAAGTGAACAAGGGTGACCCTGTGAGTACAGGACAGTAAATTCTTATCTCGGGAGACAGGCCAGAATTGAATGAAGCAAATCATTTCAGACATTGCATGCAATGAAAACAGGACAGTAACTTGACAATGACCAGCGGCCATAGCGGGGTGGGAAGACAAGAGATTTTGGTTGAGGTGGAGAGGTGGGCCTCTCTGGAAGGATGACATTTGAGCTGAGACCTGAGAAGAGAAACCAAGGATAGATGGGGTCCAGGAAGGGAGGGCAAGCTCAGAGGCAGGAAAAGGCTGAGAGGTGTAGAGGAGCAGCAAGGAGGCCAGTGTAGTTGGGACAATACAGCAGAAAGGAAGGCTGGGAAGGGATGAGGATAAAGGGGTGTCAGATAAGCCCTCACAGGCCACCAGGAGGACTTTGGCCTCTTGGAAACAGCAAGTAGCGTGGGAGGGCTGTCAGCAAAAAGTGACAAGTTTCCATTTATGTGTTCACAAGGTTTCTCTGGTACTTTATAGCGCCTTCCATCTTGGCAAAGGTACTTCTGCTTTGATTTCCCCAGGAGTAGACAGAATCAAGCCCACCACCCAAGATATCCACATCCTAATCCCTAGAGCCTGTGGACTTTGCAAGTGGGATTAAATGAAAGATCTTGACATGGGGCAATTAGCCTAATTATCTGGGCTGACCCAATGTCATCACAAGGGTCCTAATAAGTGAGAGGAGGGAGGGTTAGAGTTAGAGAAAGAGATATTTAACAACAGAGGAAGGGATTGGAATGATGAGATGGAGACAGGAATGTGGGAAGCCTTTGGAAGCTAGAAAATGCAAGGACAGATTCTCTCCTAAACTGTAGTGCAGTCCTGCCAACACTTTGATTTTAGCCCCTTAAAACCCATTTCAGGGAAAGCTGGGATGGCTCAGCTGGTAAAGCGCTCACTTTGAAGCCCTGAGGACCGAGGATCGAATCCCGGCCCCAGCCCATGCGGACCCACATGCTGAACTGGGAGCTCCCCCAGTTCAGTTCTTGCTGGGACCTGTGTGGGAGGCTCCCGGCCCAGTTCCTGCCCTGCGCAGCCCTGTGCTCGCCTGTGGAGTGAAACTATATGGAAAACTAATGTCAACTATGGAGACTGCTCTGGGCCCTCCCCCTTCTCTTTGTCTCTCTCTGTCTCTGTTTCTCTCTGTCAAAAATCAATAAAGGGGAAGCCGGGATGGCTCAGTGGGTTAAGCGCTCACTTTGCATCGCCGGGGACCGAGGATCGAATCCCGGCCCCGGCCCGTGCAGAACCATATGCTGAACTGGGAGCTCCCCCAGTTCAGTTCTCTCTCTGTCTCTGTCTCTGTATCTCTCTCTCTCTCTCTGTCAAAATAAATAAAAATATATACATACATTTAAAAAATAAATAAAATATTTAAAAAAGATCAGTAAAATAAATCTTAAAAAAAAAACAAAGAAAAAACCCATTTTAGAATTCCTACCTCCAGAACTGTAAGATAATTAATTAAATTGTATTGTTGTAAGACACTAAATTTGTGTTCATTTGTTATAGTAGTCATAGGAAACTAATAACACTCCAATACACAAAGTCCAGGTGCTGCTAACTTTCTCCAACTTCAGCAAAGATGATGAATGAGGCCTGTTAGAGTCTGGAGAATGGATGCTTCCTAGGACCTCTTCTGCTTAAGTCTCCCACACACTTAGGCACCAGCCAACATGTAAATCAGGCACCAGGAATGACCACTAGGGTGCAAAAGGCCTCATTTCCCTTTTGCAAAATGATATGCTCTCAAAGGTCAATAAGTCACTCAACAAACTTGTATTGACCTCCCTTGTCTGAACCAGGTTTTGGGTCCAGCAGACATTGGTGGACACAAAGCTTACTGAAACAAAGCCCCACTCTAGAGGGACCTCCCAGCCAATGAGGAAGATGCAGGTGTAAAGGGAAGTGTCAGCTGTGCAGGGAGATGGTTCATCACAACAGGGGATCACATAATGCTCTGAGCAGCTTCAGTTCATTCCAGATTTCATGCCCAAGCCATATTTATAATTATTTTTCTAAACAAACTGGTATAAATATAGAGCCATTAAAATGAAAATGAGAGATGCCAGGATAACTCAGCAGGTTGAGCATTTAACCTTGCAACCATGAAGTCCAAAGATCGAATCCTGACCCAGCCCAAGCAAAATCACATGCTAAACTGCAGTGCAACTGGTAACCATTGAGATGGCAGCAAAGGTTCTCACCTCCTATACAAGAGGCCCCCAGTTCGGTTCCCACCTTGTGCGGCCCCACATCCACCTGTGTGGAATGAAACCATGGCACAATTAATGATGTACAACTATGGAGACTGCTCTGCACCCTCCCTCTTCTCTCTCTCTCTCTCTCTCTCTCTCTCTCTCTCTCACCTCCTCTCAAACAATAAATCTTTTTTAAAAAATGAAAATGATTGTGTATGACCCCAAAACAATGTGTAAATCCTGAGAGGCACACAAACCATGTTCAGCAGCCATCTGATGGGCCAGAAAGTACCTCTGGGCCCATTCACAGTGATTCTCCATTTGTATGCATAGCTCATAACACCCACCTCAGCAGAGTGGTTAGAAGAATTCTTCCCACCCAGACCCCTAAGTCCCTGGCATGATGTAGGTGTTCCTTGTATGGCAGGAATGTTGGCCTCTTACAGTTGTTTTTGTTGATTCGTTTCTTATTTTCTAGAAAAAAGTAGTCAGGCTACCATTTCACAAGCCAGTAAGGACTTTGGGATTCCAAGTCGCCGTTCACTCCTGAGCAACAACCTTGCCTCCCATCCCTCAGGCTATTGGGGACCTCTTCCCAGAATCCTGGCTGAATGATGTCACAGATGTGTGACCTCACTGCAACCAAGGAACTGGGTACCTCAGTGGCATTGAGGAAGGAGGAGAATGTTTTCCACCTGCCCAACCCTCTATGTCTGTGGTAAAGTCGATCGAATTAGTGCTGCCCAGGGATGCGGTCTACCTGGCCGGCTCCTGCATAAAAGGGCAGGTAGTTCTAACTCTGAACAGCACTCTGGTGGACCCCATCGTGAAGGTGGAGCTTGTGGGAAGGGGTTACGTGGAGTGGAATGAAGAAATTGGGGCGTCTCGTGATTATAGCAGAAACATTATTTGCAACAACAAGGCCGACTACGTGCACAAGAGAAAGACATTCCCAGTGGAGGGTAAGGATGAGGCCAGCAGCCAACCCTAACTATAATAACGTGGGTCTGGAAGATAAACACGTCTGTTAGTCCATAAGCAAACCCCAGGAATATCACAAATGGGAAGAGATGGGGTTTCTCCGTAGAAGAAAACCATGTAAAAAAATGACCATCAGATACACATAACATGAAAATAACAAATCATAAGGAGCTGGTCATGGAGGTCTGTCCAAAGAGGTGACTACAGAGTTCAGATCTGAGCGATGGGAGACACATCAGCCATGCAGGTATCTGGGGGAGGAGCAGCAACATGCCAGGTCTTTAACATATTTATTTATTTATTTATTTATTTATTTTTGAGAGAGAGAGAGAGAGAGAGAGAGAGAGAGAGAGAACTGAACAGGGGGGAGCTCCCAGTTCAGCACATGGTTCCACACGGGCTGGGGCCGGGATTCGATCCTCAGTCCCCAGCGCTGCAAAGTGAGCGCTTAACCCACTGAGCCATCCCGGCTTCCACAACATGCCAGGTCTTAATACTCAGCAATTATGTGGCCTCTCTGTGTTCCCATCTGGAAAATGGGAATAAGAAGTCCTCCCTCATAAGACTGCTTTGAGGAGCTAATGATTTAATGGCATGTAAAAGGCTTAGATGGCACAGGGCATACAGTAAGTGTGTTTGAGAAGTATTAATTCTTTCAACCAAAACTCTCCTCTGCCCAGTGCCACCCCTATCATTAGGTACCACCGTTCCTACCCTATTTCCACGAGACCATTTCCATGCAGACCCATCAGCCTCAAGCCTGCAATGGGGTCATTCATTTATTTCACATTTATTGGGCACCCACTGTGTACAACACTGTGCCAGATGCTGGGGATATGGCAGTGAATAAAATAGACATGGTCCCTGGTGTCACTGGGTTGCTGTCAGGCAGGAAAAAACATGACCATAAAAGGGTTTGGGAGAAATGCAAGAATAAATAAAAAGGGGAAGTTACAGAAATGGGGGCAGGGGATACCAAGATGGCTTCAGCAGGTTGAGCACTCACCTTGCAGCCCCAGGGTCTGAGGATCGAGTCCCAGCCCCGGCCCACGTGAACCCATATGCTGAACTGGGGTGTCTTTCCCATGGTGGAGGTCCCTAGTTCAGTTCCCGCCAGGGTGAGCTTCCCATGTGGGAGGCCCCTGGCCCGGTTCCGGCCCTGCACGGCCCTGTGCCCACCTGTGTGGAATGAAAATGTCGAAAACTAATGACTTACAACTATGGAGACTGTTCTGGGCCCTCCCCCTTCTCTCTGTCTCTCTCTTATCAAAACACTAAAATAAATCTTTCAAAAAAAGATTAATTATAAAAAAAATTAAATGGGGACCGTCTTGCTCCTCAGTCTTTGGTCACTGTTCAGTCAATTGACAAATATTAAGCACCTACTGTATGCCACTCACTGAAGGCCAAGCTCTCTGATGGCAGGGAGATTTGGCCGACTTGCTCACTGCTGCAAACCTTGCCTAAAAGAGCCTCTGGCACACAGTGGGGGCTCAAGATGTGTCTGCAGAACGCATATGCAACTGAATCCTGAGTGCCAGTTTCTCAGGCCCAGGGGAAGGCTGAGCAAGTCCCTGTCGGTGTTTTGGGGTCACTACTCCAGCCACGTTACCTACCCTCCAGGCCAGCTGAAACTTAGGCCTAATATCTATGGGCCAGGCAGGCCCCTAAAAGCACATAGCTCAACCTAGCTCAGGGACAGACAGGCTAGGTGCAGAAAAACCTCCCCACAAAAACAATAAATAAAGAGGGGAGCAAAAAAACAAACAAACAAACAAACAACACTTCTAGAACCTTCTGATGGCCTTGGTGTGTTTTGTTTTCAGATAATTGGTTAAGTGCAGGCAGCCACACCTTTGATTTCCATTTCAACTTACCTCCCAGGCTTCCTTCTACCTTCATCAGCAAAACTGGCCACGTCTTCTACTTCGTGCAAGCTTCCTGCATGGGCCGGGAGCACTTTCTAGCGAAGAAGAGAATGTACTTGTTGGTTCAAGGGACTTCGGACTGGCACATGAAAAAACCACTGCAGGTAGTAATGAGGGAGGAGCAGGGGTGGCAGGGGAAAGGTGGGCGGGCAGGGGACAGAGAAGGCCCTATATGGGAAGAAGGGAAATGTGTTGATGGCTCCCCAGGCCCGGTGAGTTCACAAGTAGGAATCAGAAACCAGGGCAGGAACTAAGCCAGTGGAACTCAACCAGGGAGATTCTGCTCCCCAGAGGACACGGCTGTCGAGGGGACATCTGTGGTTGTCACAGCTGGGGGTGTTCCCAGCATTGGTGGGTGGCCAGGGGTACTGCTCATCACTCTATATGCCCAGGACAACTCCACTCCAGAGAATGAATAGGCCCCAGTGTCCTTGACCCTACAGTAAGTCAAGGCTGAACCAAGGCTTCCCTATTGTCCACTGGGTGAGAGAGGGGCCTGGACACTCAGTGACTCTCCAGAGGCTTTGAGCCTTCAGATAATGTCCCCCCCACCCCCACCCCCCACACACACACACACACACACCCCCAGAAGCAAAGGAAGGGGGTGGCCTTTGTCCCAGGAAGGAAAGACATGTGACAAGTCTTCCTGAGTAGAGGAGGTTTTCTGATGACTTTTGGAAGTCCAGGTGCAGAGGCAGAAGTTGGGCTGGTGGAGGAACGTTGGCCAAAGTCACTTCACCTTTCTAGGGACTCATTTACTATCAGTGTGGTAGCTGAGGGGGCTGGCATTTTCATTTTCAAGGGCCAGATTAAAATCCCAGATCCCCCTCCTACCTGCTGTCTGACCCTCAAGAAATGACCTTGCCTCTCTATGCCTCCATGTCCTCATCTATAAAATGGTCATAGAGACAGTGCCTGCCTCCTAGGTCATGGAGGGAGCAATGAGTAGACTTAATGCAAGTCTGGGGCTTCACACAGTTCTGGCATGGGACAGGGAAGGGGCCATGCTCAGTAATTATTATCTATGCTGTGACCCCAGGTTGTTATTATCTGTGTAACACGGATCATCTTTAGCACAGCCAACCTCAGGGGATGGTGCCAGGAGGGTTAAATGCTTGGAGGGGTGGATCAGCCCTGAAATGAGCAGGCCTGAGCCCAAGGACTGCTTGGCCACCTATTTCCTGTGTGAACTTGAGCAGGCTATGTCCCTTCTCTGGGCCTTCCTTCAGAGCTAGCCTGGAGTGCAGGGGCACCAGGCAAGAGTTGGGGCAAAACACTGGCATTGGATCAGACCCTACTTTATGTCTCTGCCACCAGATACTTCATTAGCCAGATGGCCTTGGGCAATTAGCAGTACCTTGCTGAGCCTCAACTGTCCTGATATAGTCAATGGGAATAATAATTATAACAACACTTCCCTCAGTGGGTGCCTTGAGGACTGCAAAGCACTCAGCATAGTTCTACACATAGGAGATGCCCAGGAAATGGAAAGAGGTAAAATCACTATCACAACAGCAAAGGGAGTTCATCACAAATAGGTTTTGAGAGTATGAAAATACAGTGTTTTTTCCAACTACTCAGTACTGTTTTAACCTGACTGGTCAGATGCCTCTTGGAGGAGGTTACATTTTAGTAGCAAGCTGAAAGAGGAGAAGGGGAAAGCCATAAGAGTAGAATATTTCAAGGAGAGGACACAAGTACAAATGTCCTGAGGCAGGATAGAGTGGCAGGTGGAAGGTGAGGGCAGGAGCTGGGGACAAGGACAAGAGGCTACTACTCTGGTCCAAGTAGAGGCAGAATCTTGACCCCTAAGAGTCTGTCCTTTTCAGAGCAGACAGAGGAAGTCAAGTGATGACCCTCCTCTGCCCACAGCCCTCCAGGGCTCCCACCTCCCTCTGGGTAGAAGCCCAAGTCCTCCCTGACACCCACAAGGCCCTGCATGAGCTGCCCCATTCCTTCCCTGCCCTCCCCTCTTCCTTCTCTCCCCCTCACTCACTCTGTTCCAGCCACATGGGCCTCCTGGCTGGTCCTCCAACACACCAGGCATGGTCATGCCCCAGAGCCTTTGCATGAGCTGTGCCCTCTGCTTGGAACACTATGATGTGACCTTTGCTCAGCAGCCATGTCTTCACTGCATTGCTGATGGCCAAATAAACGGCCACAAGCCCCATGAAGGGCAATTGAGCCATATCTATCCAAATTAAAATGAGCATGCACTTTGCCCCAGCCATTCCCTGTCTAGAAAGTCCTCCTCCTGATGTTCTTTCACATGTGTGGCATGACTTCCCATGCCACTGCTTATAGTAGCCAAAAAATGGAAACAGCCTAAATGTGTGTTGCTAAGGGAATTGTTTTAGTACAAGTGCAATCAAACCTATAGATATGGTAAAGCAAGAGAGACAAACAGAAACAGAATGAGGCTACTCTCCACGTCAGGATCTCCAAGTTACTGGGTTGAGTGAATAAAGCAAAGTTCAGAATAGCATGTCTAGCCTGGCACCGTTGGTGGTGAAAACAAATTACTTCCTTGCAGGTGTTAACATTTCTGGGAGGGGAGCAAAGAAACTGGCAACAGATGCTGCTTCCTGGGAGGGGAGAGGGGGAATGAGAAGAAAGAAACTTTTCTCCTTCCACTTGTTTTTAACAGCTTTGATATAATTCACATACTTTACAATCCAATGGTTTTTAGTGTTCACAATTACACAACCATCACCACAGTCAATTTCAGAACATTTCATCAGCCCCCAAAGGCAATCCTGCATCCCTTAGCTGTCGCCCCAACCTCCTCATCCCGTCCCCAGCCCCTGACAAACACAAATTCACTTCCTGTCTGTGGGTGTGCCTGTCCTGGACATTTCACATAAGTGGAATCACACACTGTGTGGCCTGTGTGTCTGGCTTCTCTCATTGAGCACTGTGTGTTCAAGGCCTGTTCATGTTGTGTAGTGTCAGCACTGCATGGATGGACCAGTTGTGTGTATCCATTCATACACCAACAGACACTTGGGTTGCTTCCACTTCTTGACTATTATGAATCATGCTACTGTAAACATTCAAGGACAAGCTCTTGTGTGGTATGTCTTTTCTTCCACTTGGGTGGATTCCTGGAGAGGAACTACTTGGTCAGATGGTCACTCTGTTTTACCTTTTGAGGAACTGCCTGTTTTCCACAGCCATTGCCCACTTTTACATTCATACCAGCAATTTCTCCACATTCCCTCTACTCTTTTGTACCCTTAGAATTTTGAAAGACATGACCCATCTCCTCTTCCAACAGTCAATACCATTTAGGAGAGGAGCTTGTCCTGGAGTCCCCTCCTACCCATCAACTCTAAGGGATTCCCCATCCCAACTCTCCTTATCTCATACCCATTTGCATCCCATCACAGCCTCATTGCTGTACCAACCAGAAATGACCTGGTTTGTTTTCACATGTACCTTTTATGTCCATCAATAGCAGGTCCACACCACCATGGGTTTTCCCTGGACTTGGCACCAAATAAATAAAAATAAAAACCAGTTTAATGAATGAATCCCCTGAAAGTTTCATATATGCTAAAAGAAAACAGGGTTTCAAAAAACTCCCAGGTCCAGGAAATCCAGTGTTGGCTTTGCATTGGGGATATACTGGGAATCAGAGCCCTTTCTCCCCACCTCTGTCTGGTCAGGCATGGGGGTTTCCAATGGGCCACCATTGGTACCTCCTGCCACCTCCTTCAGGACCAGGATAGAACTACCAACTTCGTCCTGAGTTACAGCAGCAGGCTCCTTAACATCTGCAGGGTCCTAAGTCATGCCACAGATTTTCGAGTAAGACTAGAGGGATTTAGAATCAAAACTGCCTGCAATGAGTCTTCCTAGAGCACAAGAAGCACGGGAGGCCAAAGAAAGGCAGGGCCACAGGCAGATGGGAGGAGCTGAGGTCCGAAGGGGTCAGGGGTTCCCAAGGTCTTCAAGAGGAAAGACAGTGGGCTGCAAGCAGTGTTTTTCAAAACTCAGATCATGGCCCATTAGTGGGTTGCAAAACTGATTTGGCAGGTTAGAAGCATATTTCTATAAAATGGAAGAATAGGCAAGACCAACATAGAAAATATCAGAAAATATTCATAGCAATTTTGTGGGTTACAAACATTTATATAGGTACATAGATATATAAACATATAAAATTCACTTTATATTTATATATACAAAAAAGAACAGAGAATAAAATAAGTAGAATAGAAAATATCAGAAAACATCAGTTTGGTGGGTTGCAATCAACTTTATTTATTTATTTATTATTTTTTTAAAAATTTATTTACTGTTTTTGACAAAGAGAGAGATACAGTCAGAGACAGAGAGAAGGGGGAGGGCCCAGAACAGTCTCCATAGTTGCACATCATTGGTTTTTCCACATAGTTTCATTCCACAGGTGGGCGGGGCTGCACAGGGCAGGAACTGGGC
>PVKE010010403.1:0-42564 GCA_004027555.1 Craseonycteris thonglongyai | reverse complement strand
ATGGAATCCAGGAAATATAAGAGCCAATATGAGAAACAGTGAAGAAAATTCTGAGATTGCTTATATGAGGAAGTGTCAAGCGAGCAGCTTGAAGAAAGTCTAAAGAGAAACCAGCCCAGAGTGCAGGGTGAAGTAGGGATCTAAGAACACAAAACTGGTAAGTGACCTGATGGTTCTAGTCATATTTAGAGGACATTTTGATTCTTTGATAAACTTTGACTGAATTAATGAAAATTATACAAAAAAACTAAGCAAGTAAAAAAATGCAATTACTCATCCAGGTAAATCCTGAAATTATAGAGAATATAAATCATAATGTACTGTTTCTCAGTTCTAAATTACAAAGGCACACAATTTTAAAATGTTCCAAATTTAAGGTTTGATAATATAAAAGAGTAAAAGTTTGTTTCATATGAGAGAAATTTCCATCTTCTATTTTCTTATTAGTAACTCCATACATATTGTCTACAATCGAAAACTCAAGAAATAGTATAAAGAACATGATTTAGAAATATGAAGGTACAAACCACAGATAGGAAGTAAAAAAGTTGAAGGTACTGATTTTGGGAAATGAGACCCAGATATATGCTAGATTTCATAGCCTGGGTCTTCGTAAAGATCCAAAATTCTTTGGTGATTCATAATTTAGAAGTTAGAAATGTTGGATTTAGAGAGGCACTATGCTACAAAAATGTATATGTATATGTGTGAGTGTGTGCATTTGAACATTCACAGTTCATGGATTACAAAAAATAAGGATTACAAAAAGATTTATGCAACTTTCATTTAGGTTCTGCTATGAAATTAGGTTTTAGAAATATTTTACTTTTCTAAGTTTTCCCAAAAACTGAATTGTAGGAAAGAATTTTTTACCTTTTTGGCTGAATTTTTTTGTTTTTCAAACTATATACATGCTGTCATTTGATAATAATACAAATCTATTTTCCAAAGGCAGATAGAGAATAAACCATGATATAATCAGGAAAAAATGGAAAGTGGCTCTGTTATTGGAGCAAAAGTGTTCAAGTATCGTCACAGGAAAGAATTTCAGATGTACAGAACGAGTCACATGAACAAAGCCAGGCAAGCAGAAGATTTATCAAAGTAAAAAAAAAGAATATACCTACAAATTAATGGAAATTGCAGGCCAGGAAAAAGGCAACTTCTCTGAAGCACAAAGGAATTTAGGATTATACTTGAATGAGAAAACAAAATACATAGGGGTGACAATACAGGTATACCCAGGATGGTCTTTGCTGGCTACTCTTTCCTGTCTGATGGGTGGATTTTTGTCCTTATTTGGCCCTTGCCAGAACTGTCATGGCAAAAAAGGAGGAGGATATTTTTCTTAGGTACCACGCTAATATTATTATAATCCATTATAATTACTTAAGTTCACCTTAAAGGACAAGATGGTGTCTTGGATCTGCTCTTAGACACAGGAATCCAGTTCTGGCTGGTCTGACAGCTATACCTTTTCCTAAGGATAACCACATCTCCTCGTTCCTTTGTTTTCCCTCACTCCCTCCTTCTTTACCTCCTCCCTCTCTCCCTGTGACTTCATTTTTTCTGCCTACTGTAACAGCTTGGCTACTCATTTTTAGATAAACATAAAAGTTTGTAAAATATGGCTGGTGAAGAAATTCAAGGGAGGACGGAAGAAAGCGATATGAGTTTTTCAGCCCTGATGCTAAAGGAGCCAGACAAAAAGTAAACCAATTCAGTTAGCCTGAAGATAGAAGATAGATGATAAATTACATAAAGGTGAATTTTTTAAATAATATAATGAATTCAGTTTATCTTCAAAGAAAATATATTATGGTAAATGACATTAAATTTATAAAAGAGTCAAATCATCAATATACACAGAGTATTTGCATGTCTTCAAAATGTTTGAGAGGAACGTGATCGCAAAGAATATTTCTTCACTTAATGATTTCAGTGTTTCTACACTGAGATAATGTAGTGTGCAAGAAAGGACTAGTCTAGCAGGCCTAGTTTGCCCAAAACCTTAGATTCCAAATGTCAACCTTTTTTTTCAGAACTGGGTTTTAGCTGGCTCATGATGGTTGAGTTCTGTGGTTTTAGAACATTTGGCCTGATCAGAGTGTTTTGTATGCTTTGCAGTCTTGGGCTATGCTGTACCAGTTAAACCAGAGAGTTTATGCTAACACATGATTTATGATAAAGACCTATTTTTCTGTGGTGTTCTAGAGTCTGAGTAACAGAGTAGCTGCATATGTAAGACATACATGATGCCCGTTGAACTGACCACCATTAAAATAAATCCTAGCACCAAGGTTTAGGTAAGCTTCCCTAGTTGCTAACACTGTACATGTTGTCAAACATTCTGATGGGAGAATTACATGCATCCTATGAGATTCCACTCAAAGGGAACATCTAGAAGCTTATACCTGGTTTCTCCCAGACCTCCTCACAATGCACCTTTTGCCCTTTGCTGATATTCATCTTCATCCTTTCACTGTCATAATTGTAGCTGTTAGTATAAAAGCTTCTAAATCCTGTGAGTCTGTCTAATAAATGACTGAGTGTAAGGGTGGTCTTGTGATGTTAAAAGATGATCCTAAAATTCTGAAATTTGGCATTATTTAAGTACATACGTGTTTCTGATGCCAGAAACTAGGTTAATAGGACTTATTTATTTTGTTGAAGTTCCATCCACTGTTACTCTTATTTGCTATAAATTTATTTTAACTTTAGATGTTTTGTTGTTATTTTACACACTAGTCGCCTAGTTGGCATCTAAAACTGTCATTGCATAAGGAATGATTTAGGAGCTCTACCTGCTGGATTCTGATGTCCTCTAAGCAGATGTATTACCTCACCAATCTTCCAGTTAAAACTTAATCCTGAGTTTTCCTATGAGCCATAATAACATGCACAGTATCAGAAAAATTATTAACCCTTCTAGCCAGTCTACCTGAACCTCATTTTTGCTCTAAGTATGGTAAAATTTGTAGAAAACAGTACCAAGAACAAATAAATACACATTTGTTGTATCTAACCCATCATGTTTTTTAGAAGATTGAACAAAATAAGGTATACAAAGAAGAGCTTTGTAGGGGAAGCTGGGATGGCTCAGTGGATTAAGTGCTCACTTTACAGCCCCGGAGCCTGAGGATCGAATCCTGGGCCTGGCCCATGTGGACCCACATGCTGAACTGGGGTGTGCCCCCAGTTCAGTTCTTGCTGGGGCCTATGCGGGAGGCTCCTGGCCCAGTTCCTGCCCTGCACAGCCCTGTGCCCACCTGTGGAGTGAAACCATATTGAAAACTAATGATGTACAACTATGGAGACTGCTCGGGCCCTGCCCCTTCTGTCTGTCTCTCTGTCAAAAAAAAACAAAAAAACAAAAAACAATAAAACTAAATCTTGAAAGAAGAGCTTTGTAAATTCAATAAAGATATTATTAGTATTACCATGCATTTATAGATTAAAACAGTTGCCAACTTTCCCAATGGGTTCCTTTCACTCCCATTTGATTCCCTCTTTAGATCTATAATGAAGAAGGGATCATGTGAGATTTGTCTGGATGATGTCACACTGACAAGGGAAATGACTTTCAGAGTAATATCCCTCTTAATAAGGTAGCACAGCACCTGCAATGAGGCTTTCCCAATGTCAGTGACAATAAATTTCTCTTGAGGAGAGTTTTATCAGAAGAAACCGCATTCCAAAAGTAATGTCTTATTTGAAGAATAATTAGAATAGATCCTTTCTGACTAATGAGCCTGCATTTTCAAGGTTGAACACAAAGTGTGGGAAGATTCAATTTTCTTGTGTGTAAACAAAGCTGCATCTGCTGTGATCATTAACTGAACACTGTTCTCTAATACACAATCGATGTTTTATATTTTCATCTTTGAGCTGCTTGTCATGTTTGCCAAGCACGCCCTGCCCCTTGCTGTGTGGGTGGGTTCTTCACCAGACCTGTTATAGTAAGAAAAAGCCAGCTGGCAGAGAGAGCATCAGCTCTTTTCCTTTCTGAGGTTTTATCAGGCGTCAGGTTCTAAATGAATGTATGTTATATGTAGAAAATATTACTGTAATCTGTTGAAAGCATACCTTGAAAATAATTTTTGAAGTAAAATGAATATTGTATTTTCTTAGAGAAAAAATAATGAACAATGAACTGTTATTTAGAAAATAAAGATTCTATGTCCTCTACAAATCACCTGCCCCTTCCTCTTTTGTCATCTTATATCACACATACAGAAGTCTCTTAGCCTTATGAGGAGTGCAGAGTTCACCCCACCTTCCTTAGCAGGGAATATAAAGGTCCTCCAGTGAAAACAGAGAAGAAAGTTCTGGTATGATTAAAAATACAGACAGTAATCAGCTGGCCTCAGTTTCCGTCTCATCTTCTGGACAGCTACAAGCCCAGCATAGGCAACGGCTCTTTGTGGATTGCTTTGGGACTCGTGCTAAAAGTCCCACTTAGAGCACAGGCTATGGCTAAACTTGTCCTGCAGCTGGGTCCATCTCAGGAGGCCCCAGGGGTGCACGTTCAGTGGCTGGTTTAGAATTGAGAAAAACAACTACCTGAATGACTCTGAGGATGACACACCCTCATGGCACAATGGGCTGGCACCAGACCCTGCTAAAACACATCCTGCTCCATGGGGTCAGCCCCTACACAACAGCACCTCTACTGTAGTCACCACCAGTCCTCACAACCAACCAGCCTGAGGGACAGCCTTCCACTGACATGAAAACAATAATCAAGGCTCAACTACAACAGGGGGGCACACACAGAAACCACATAAGGGACACACCTGAGCACTCGGCTCAGGTGATCAGAAGGATTGTGCCACTGGGCTTCACAGGGCACCTACTACGTAAAGCCACCCTACTAAGACCAAAGTCGTATTAGCTCTATCTAATACATAGAAACAAACATAGAAGACAGCCAAAATGAGGACACAATTAAAGAGCAGAACAAAGCTCCAGAAAAATAACTAAACAAAACGAAGAAAGCAATCTACCAGACGCAGATTTCAAAATGGTAATAAGGACTCTCAGTGATCTCAGTGAGTTCTTCAACAAAGTGTTAAAAAACATAAAAATTGAGTTAGAAAACATAAAATATAATGAGTCAAAAGTGAAGAGTCCAATAACTGAAATGAAGAACACATTAGAGGCAATGAAAACCACATTAGATGAAGCATAGGACTGAACCAGAGATTTAGAAGACAAGGTAGCATAATCAGAACAGAAAAAAAAAAAATCCAAAAAATGAAGGAGTTCAAAGAGTCTCTGGAACAGCATCAAGTATACCAACATTCACATCATAGGGGAACCAGAAGGTGAACAGAGAGCACAAGAAATTGAAAACCTCTTTAAGTAATAACGACAGAAAACATCCCTAACCTGTTGAAGGAAGTAAACATAAAAGCCCAGGAAGCATACAGAGTCTCAAACAAGATGAGCCCAAAGAGGTTTACACCAAGAAATACCATAATTAGAAGACAAAAGTTAAAGATAAAGAGAATCTTAAAAGCAGCAAAAGAAAATCACTTAGTAACCAACAAGGGCAGTCCCATAAGATTGTCATCTGATTTCTCAACAGAAATTTGGCAGGCCAGAAGGGGTTAGCACAAAATATTAAAAGTGATGAAAAACAAGGACCCACAATCAAGATTACTTGACCCAGTGATGTTATCATTTAGAAATGAAGGATAAACAAATAGTTTCCCACACAAGAAAAAGCTAAAGGTGTTCATCACCACCAAACCAGTATCATAAGAAATGTTAACGGGACTTCTTGAAGAAGAAGAAAAAGAGAATAAAAGAAGATAAGAAAATATAAATGAAATGACAAATCAACAACTACTTTAAATATAGATGGATTAAATGCTCCAATCAAGACATATAGGGTAGGGAAGCTGGGATGGCTCAGTGGGTTGACTGCTCATCTTGCAGCCCTGGTGTCTGAGGATCATATCCCCATCAGCCTGTATGGATCCATACGCTGAACTGGAGTGTGCCTCCAGTCTGGTTCATGCTGGGGTGAGTTTCCCATGTGGGAAGCCCCCGTTCAGCTTCTACCCTGGAGTCTGCTTCCCATGTAGGAGGCACCCAGTTTGTGGGGGCATACCTCCCATGCAGGATGCCCCCTGGCCTGGGTCCTGCCCTGCACAGACCCGTACCCACCTGTGGAATGAAACTATATCAGAAACTGATGATGTAGAACTATGGAGGCTGCTCTGGGTCCTACCCCTTTTTTCTCTGTCTCTCTGTCTGTTTGTCTGTTTCTCTCTCTCTCTCTCTCTCTCTCTCTCTCTCTCTCTCTCTCTCTCTCTCTCTCTGTCAAAAACAATAAAAATAATTTTTTTAAAGCAATATAGGATAGCTGAATGGATAAGAAAATAAAGCCCTTACATGTGCTGCCTATAAGAGACTCACTACAGATTGAAAGACACACAGAGACTGAAAGTATAGAAATGGAAAAAGATATTTCATGAAAATAGAAAAACATAAGGTGGGGTAATGATACTTATACCAGACTAATAGACTTTAAATAAAAGGTTATAAGAGACAAAAAAGGATCCAATAATCCCACTTCCAAGTATCTATCCAAAGAAACCCAAAATGCTACTTTGAGGGGATGCATGTTTTTGTATGTTCATTGAAGCATTGTTTACAATGGCCAAGATGTGGAGGTAGCCTGAGTATTTGTTGATAGATGAATGAATAAAGAGGAGGTGGTACATGTATATAATGGTATTAATATATTGCTAGGCATGGAAGGTAGTGGGTCCTTGCCAACTCTAGTACCTGGAAGGTATTGTACTCATTGGAGTATGTTAGGTAGAGAAAGATGCAATGTGATTTCGCTTATATGTGGAATCTAACAAACGAAACAAAAACAAAAAACAAAACAAACAAACAAAAAACAGAAGCAAACTCATAGAGACAGAGAACATTTTGATGGCTGACAGATGGGAGTTGGGTTAAGGGATGAGTGAAAAAGGCAAAGAAATTGATACCGTATTTTCCGGCGTATAAGACGACCCCCTAATTTTACAGTTAAAACATAGGTTTAGGCCTATATTGGCTGTAGTCTTATACAGCGAATATAGGCCTAAACCTATGTTTTAACTGTAAAATTAGGGGGTCGTCTTATATGCCCGGTTGTCTTATACTCCGGAAAATACGGTACATACAAATTGGTAGTTACAAAATAGTCATGTGATATAAAGTATGGCATAAGGAATATGAGGGCTGTCCAGAAAGGATTTAGTTATGTAGTGGTTCTTATATTTTCAATGGATGTTGTTTTTTTTTCTACATAGCTCTCTTGTAGTCAATAATATTGTGGAAACTATGTATGGTGTTGGATGGGTATTAGATTTCATAAGTTATATAAATGTCCAAAACTGTGTTGTATATGCCTAACTAATATAACATTGTATGTCAACTGTAATTGAAAAATAAAAAATATAGAGTAACAAAGAGCATTTGTCTGATCTTCCCCCTCTTTCCTTATATTCTTTCCTATACACCTTCTCTATTCTATTTGCAACTGGTAGAATTTAATAAAAATGAAGATGAGACACAAAGACTATTACCAATGCAAATTCACTGAATAAATATAATCATGGATTGTTTACATCGACAAAGACTATCTTATTTAAATTGAGAGTAGCCTAAGAAAAACAAAAGTAAATTGACTTTCTTCAGCATGATTATATCAAAGTAAAATACCAATGCTAAAATAATGTCACTGATTTTATTTTCCTGTGCCAATATTCTGTGATAAATTTAGGATGTCATTTTGCTTTCAAAAGCAATTCCATCTTTTAATTTGCATCATGTTTATTCATTGAACAATAATTTATTGTGTTGTGTCTTCTATGTGCCAGATACTCTTCTAGGTACTAAGCATTTAGCAAAAAAGACAAATGTCTATTATGGAAGAATGTGTGTTCTAATGGAAAAGATTAGACAATGCACCAAATGAATAAACATATTAAATAATATAGTTGAAAGCAACAAGTGCTTTGGAGAGAAAGAAAGCAGTTTCATGTGAGAGAGAGAGAGAGAGCAAGAGGACCTGAGGTCAGATAAGTAAAGGAACTTGCTTCAAAGTGGGATTTTCAAACCATCATTATGACTAGTTTTTAATCTAAATGAAATGACACAGTCACTAGGCTGCTAAGGATAGGAGTAACATCACCTCAGTTAAGGATTTTTAAAAAGATCACTGTGACATGAAGTCATAGAAAGAAACAAAAATAATTTGTAACTTCAATTTCTTTTTCCTTTTAGAGTGTTAGGAATTTGATTCTTTATGCTGTTAAATTGAAGGTTATGAAATGGCCCAGCAGTTCAATTTAGAATCTCTGGAGGAAAAGGATAGGTCCAAAGACAAAATATCTGAAGTAAGCAAGCAAGCAATTTAGAAAAAAGTCACAGTGGTAAAGAGACTGCTTAAGAAAATAGAACACCAATGTAATTATTCAATCTCTGTTTTTTTCCTAAAGATGATTCCTTTATTTACCACTCTTAATTCACACCTCATTTCTCACCCTCATAAGTTGAACACACTTGCCATCAGGAATCTTCTGTTGTCACACCATGTCCAAGATACTTTATCTCTTTGCCTCTTCTTTAGCCAAACTTATTTCATTGTATTGCAGTTCCCTTTGATGTAGTAATTCAGCCTGGTTTCACAGAGTTAAATTCAAGTTTACAGTAAGCTGGCAAACATATACCATTTGACACATGACAGGACTATTGTTTTCTGTCCCGTTTAAAATGGTACGTCTGCTCAGCCTACTTACCGGTATTAAGAAGGCACAATCTGGGACACCAGGATAACTTAACAGGTTGAGTGCTTGCTGTGCAACCACAAGGTCCAGGTATCGGATTCTGGCCCTGCCCTGTGCAAAGCCCAATGCTTAACTGTGGCACAACTAGTTACCACCCAGCCCTGTGACTAAGGTTCTCGCCTCCCATGCAGAAGGTCCCCAATTTGGTTTCACCCTGCATGACCCTACATCTATCCATATGGAGTGAAACTATGTCACAACTAATGATGTACAACTATGGAGACTGCTCTGGGCTCTCCCCCTTTCTCTCTCGCTCTCTCTCTACCCCCGATCCCAACAATAAAAAGTTTTGTTGTTTTTTTTTTAAAGGCACAATCTAAAATGCTAATATCTAGAATAAAGACATGCAAGGCAATTTTCCACCCTTCAAAATAACTTTATAGGAAATAAAACTATTATAATAACCAATTAATTAGAAAAACTTTTATGGATAGCTTAATATATCTACACGCAATCACTGTCTTAGTGTTTCAGATTTGAAAATGAGGCACTGCCAGCTTCTTAGGAGCTCATAGTCCAATAAAGTAGAAAGACAATAAATAGGCAAAAATATAGATGAGAGATTGCATGCAAAGGTAAAAACACATAGAATTAGTATCTTCTCACATTTGGCAGAGAAAAGTAGGGAATTGTTCAGGGAAATTATAATTATGAATAAAACTAAAAATATGGGTTAAAGACAGAACAAAGTTCAAGAGACATCACAGACTGAATTGTGCTCCCCAAAACTCAAGAGGTTGAAGTGCTCACTCCAATGTAACTGTATTTAGAGATAAGGGTCTTTGAGGAGGCAATTAAAGTTAAGTGAGGTTATAAGTGTAGGGTCCTAATCCAGTTGGATGGGTGTCCTTTTAAGAAGAGACAGAGACACCAGGGGCACATGCCTGCACAGAGAAAAGGCCACATGACAACTGAGCGAAGGCAGCTCTCTCCAAGCCAAGGAGAAGGAAACCCAAATTTTCTGTTGTTTAAACAATATGGTCTATAATATTTTGCTACATTTGAGCTGACTGAAGCAGAGAGAATAAAGATACACAGGTCTTCAGTAAATAAGACTAGGTCAAGGATGGGGGGCTTAGAAATGAAGATTAGCTAGCTTGAATACTAGTGTGATTGGTAGTAATTATCAAATCACGAAGATAGTCTATAAGCATGGGCTGAAAGCTGACAGAAGTCAGGCCTAACCAAGTTGAGGAAAAGAGTACAGTGTTCCCTCGCCACTTCGTGCTTCATGTTTTGCGGCTTCAGTGCTTCGCGGGTTTTCCCAAAATATTCATCAAAAAATAAAAATGAAAAAAATACAACCATGTCGGCAGCCACATGGCGGAAAGGAGCGTTGTTTCATGTGGATGCGCGAGAGAGAAGGATCCCTGCATGTCACACAAAGAGATGAGGTGACTCAGGGTCCATCCCACGGGCTCTCATAAAGGCGCGTGATGGGTTTCCGGGGCGACATCGACCCATGAGAGTACGAGTGGATTTATCCCTGTGAGTTATGTCCTTGTACAGGGGAATTTTGAAGGAAAAGAAAAAACAAAGACAACAACTCCCCATCACCATGTTTCTCTCCAAGGTAAAGCCCCCGGCTCTACCGTCAGCGCCTCCAGCAGAAGAGGCTCCGAGGGAGCCTAACGCTTCTACGAGTCACGTGAGAGCCTCTCCTCCGCCACCCACACAAGACTCTCCGCCTCTCTCAGAAAGCAATGTTGATTCATGTTTATTACTGTATAAGGTTTTGTCATTCACCTTATTCATTAGCACTGACACGTTTAAGTAAATACGTATAGTGTTTTAAGTTTTGTCTTAAATGAGTAAAGTATGAATACTGTTTACATATTTAAAACATTCTTGTACCCACATACACGAAAATTCCTAGGGGCAAATCCTACTTCGCGGTTTTTCAGCTTTCGCGGAAGGTTCTGGTCCCCATTAACCGCGAAAAATGAGGGATCACTGTATTAGTTACTTGCACTTGTTTAGACTGTAGGCTTGTGTCCTCCTGGACCCCCAAATTCCTATGTTGAAATGCTAACCCCACTGGGAAGGTTTTAGAAAGAGTTGATTTTAGGAGCTAATTAGGTTTAGACAAGGTCATAAGGGTGGGGCCCCATGATGAGATTAGTGTCCTCCAAGAAGAGAGAGAGACAAGAGCTTGCCCTCTTGGCCATGTGAGGAGTCAACTGAAAGGCAGCTATAAACTGAAAGGTCTACAAATGGGGAAGTGGACCCTCACCAGACACCAGAACTACTGGCACCCTCATTTTGGACGTCCAGCCTCCAGAACAGTGAAAAACAAAAACTTGTTGTTTAAGGCTACCTTAGCTATGCTATTTTGTTTACAGCAGCCCCAAACTGTTACAGTTATATAACTAATACATAATTATATTTAAATATAGGCTTAATTTAAATACAGTCTGCATAAACTATATCCAAATGGACAAGATAATAAATTCCTGTGAGGTTTAATCTTATATAATAAATGTAGACTCTCTAATTATGAAGCAGGAAAATTGTTTAATGTCTTTAAATTTCAATTTCTTCATTTACATTCATTCTCACAAAAGTCTCCAAAACAACTTAGATAAATATATTTATATACATAAGTAGTATGATTAATACTTTGAGAAGTTACAAATAAGATAAAGTAAACAACATTCAGACAAGAAAGAAATTGTAATGATCTGATCAAATTCTCTCATTTTATAGACAATAAAAATGAGGTTGACATAGATAAAAGATGAAAAAACTCAAGGTTGCAGGGCAGTGCTATGGTTAGAACTTGAGTGGGTTTATGATTCCCATATCAGTGTTCTGCTATAGGCTACATAAACAAACACACACACATATACACACTCTCTTTCTCAAATGATTCTTACTGTAAATATCAAGTAGCCACGTTTCAGAGATTAAATTTTAAAAACTGTGTAATCTGACTGTTTATTTTACAGATGGAAAATTTGAGACACAGATGTTTAACTGATGGGACACAACATCATAGATCAAGCTCTTGTAGACAGACAGCTAGAATGGAAGCCTGTTGACTTTATAGACCAGTTAGCCAACACATTGCCTGGTGCCCAAACTGGTGGTATAGCAAGAAGAAGGTAGTCAACACAGGCAATATAAGATGCAGTGTCTATAAAAAATCAAAAACAGTAATAAAACTGACAGCAATTTGATATGTTTTAATTATCCCCATGCACCATTAACTCTAAACAATTTCAGTGGTAAAATACTTCTGAAAAAAATCTTAGTTAACAACATCTTAAATAATAGTTGAGAATACTATTTAGTTTTAATAATAAACACATAAGCTTTAAATTTGCACATATTTTTTTCCTTTAATAAACACTGTACTCTACATGGAAGTAAATGAGTTCCCGAGTTCCTGATAAACATGAACTCATTTTACATATCAAAGCTAATTTAGTCCATGTTCAGATATTAATATAGTAAAAATGCATTTTCTTTAACAACTCACCCATAAAGATAATTTGAGTATATTCATTCCTGCTTTTAAATTGAATTTCATTATTAAAAAAAAAAAAAAAGTCATGCTAGGAAAGAAAAATTCAACAAACGTTCAGCAAACATTTTTTGGGGATAGAAAAATTTTATTATAATACACTGAAAAAAAAATACCCAAAAGGGTTCATTAAAAAAAATCTACTCACATTATTTTTGCTGTGTGTATGTACCATGATGGCTTAATGTATGTATGGGCCTGCATATGCATGATAGTGTTTCATATTACTTGAAAAAAAATTCTGTATTGTACTTCAAATTTGATAAGTTGCTTGAAACTGTGTAATTATTCAAACAGTATTTTAAAATTATCCCAATTATACTACGTTCTCCATTAACAGGAACTATAGCAACTGGCACTCTCAAGCATCTGGCAAAAAAAAAAAGAAGTAATAATACTTTAAATACAAATTAAAATAAATTCTCAGCACATTATGCAGCTGCATATTATGCTAAACTTGACTTTTCATGAGAGGCATAGGTCCTCAAAGCAAGCTGATACTCATTCATTTTTCAGGAAAGCTGCAGGCAACTTTGCCAGTACAGTATCATTTACTGATATAGATCCAAAACCATCCACAACCACTTCTCCTGATCGTGTCCTAGCTACATCATCAGATCCTGATGATCCTGATGTAATGTCCACCCAGTAAACTCTCTACCCCTACTGTAAAAGTCTTAAGTGTGTGTGTGTGTGTTTTCCTGAGCTACTTGAAGTTAAAAACAATATGTTAGTGAAGTTCATTAAGTTGAAAAGCTTGCTGACTGCCATTTAACTAAAATTGTACACTGCATACATAAAGCTATTTCTATATTAAAACTGTGCTACATTAAATATGTCTTTACAGTGTTCTCTCGCCACTTTGCGCTTCATGGTTTGCGGCTTCAGTGCTTCGCGGGTTTTTCCAAAATATTCGTCAAAAAATAAAAATGAAAAAAATACACCCATGTCGGCAGCCACATGGCGGAAAGGAGCGTTGTTTCATGTGGATGTGCGAGAGAGAAGGATCCCTGCATGTCACACAGAGAGATGAGGTGACTCAGAGTCCATCCCACGGGCTCTCATAAAGGCGCGGGATGGGTTTCCGGGGCGACATCGACCCATGAGAAAATTCCTAGGGGCAAAGCCTACTTCGCGGTTTTTCAGCTTTCGCGGAAGGTCCTGGTCCCCATTAACCGCGAAAAACGAGGGATCACTGTATTTGTCTTAATTTGCTTTTAATTACTATATTTCAATATTAATATCAAGGCAATGCAAAGTTTATGGTATGGTATGGTATGGTATGGGGTGTAATATTAGTTAGCTATTTTGAATAGTAACTCTCAAGCAGCCAAAAATTACATTCATTCAGCATCTACCAATCCCCCTGGGTGCTGGTTAACTGAGAGTTCACTGTATTTAAATTTTTCATAGTATTGAATCTAAATTGCCCAGCTGCCTTTAATTATTATAAACTCAATTTTTTAAAGATTTATTTTTATTGTTTTTTTTGTGGGGGTTTTTTGACACAGAAACAGACAGACACACACAGAGAGAAGGGAGAAGGCCCAGAGCAGTCTCCATAGTTGACAGCATTCGTTTTCCATATAGTTTCACTCCACAGGTGGGTGCAGGTCTGCGCAGGGCAGGAACTGGGCTGGGAGCCTCCCACATAGGCCCCGGCAAGAACTGAACTGGGGGCGCACCCCAGTTCAGCATTTGGGTCTACCTGGGCTGGAGCCAGGATTCGATCCTCGGTCTCCAGGGCTGCAAAGCGAGCGCTTAACCTGTTGAGTCATCCCAGCTTCCCCATAAATTCAATTTTTTTTAAGTATCAATATCAATGGATACTCTAATGTCTGTTCACAGTGTATTAACAGACAGGATCTTTATTGTAGGAGTTTTTAATTTAAAATTTGGAGATTCCATAAACACTGTAATGTTGGATTACCTCAGCCAAAACAATTCAAAATTCAAGACTTGACTGGGAAGGTTATCCCTTATGGCAGGATTCCATAGACCACCTTTTGTTCTCAGGGTTATAATGATGGATCCAAATTTCATCACCTGTAATGATCCTCTTTAAGAAGTCCTCACCTTCTTTTTCAAAAACTTCAAAAAAAAAAAAAATGGAGAAGTTTTTTTCCACTGGTAAGTATTTAATAACAGCACACTGTTTGAACTTACCATCTGAACACTCTTACATTTCAATGTGTACTGGGTGAAAAATGTAAGCATCTGTGTATGCAAGATCAAGAATAATGGAGGAGAGATACCACGTGACTATACAGAACCAGTTACATCCAGATACGTCTAAGTAGCAAAAAACATTCCAGTGGAGGTAAAATTTATCAGCCTGCCTTCATAATTTAAATTTTAAAAGAAAATTTTGTTAGGTGTGATGATTGTATTGTGGTAATATGTGTAGTGTTCCTGTATTTTAGAGATATATGCTTTATATATGATACAAATACTAAAACATATAAGGGATTATATGATCACTACACTGGCTTCAGAATACTTCAGCACTGAAAATCCAACCCCCTCACCCCAAAGTGAGATAGGTGAATAAACCAAATGTAGAAAAATCTATAGGATAGTGATGGCTATATGGAGACCCATTATACTGTTTCTCTATTTTTGTGTAAATTTGAAACATCTCACAATAAATATTGTATGCATATATATATTTGTTGACATTAGGTTATAAAATTTATGTACAATATAAATCCATTTTAGGTTTTTAATATGTGTGTGATTAGTATATGAAAAGGCATATGATATATTGACTATGGTTTTTACCTAGTAAAGTAATAATGGATAACTTCCTCCTTTATTATTTTTATTTACCTGTTTATAACAAATCTGCATTTAAAATAAATTATTAGTATGATTCGAATCAATGATGAGAAACCACCAACAACATATATTCAAACCTCAGACTGGAGGAGGAGCTAACATGTATTGAGCATGTATTTTAGGCCCACCATTGTACCAAAAGTTATATATATATATATATATATATCATATGCTACTTATGGCAATACCATGAGGTTCATACCATGATTCCCATAAGTGAAATCCCTCAGTGTCATATTGTGAACAAATAATTCGTTGGGATTTAAATCAGTTATCTGCATGGTTTGGTTTTGAATACAATTGTACTTTGAAATGCTGTACCAACAACTCTCTTTTTATCTTACCTTAGCACAAATAGGTTATGCATAGCTAGAACAGAAAAAACTCAAGTAACTTGTCCCAGCTGTTTGTTGGTCTAGAAAACTGGGTCACTTCACTTTGAACTTCACTTGCACTATGATTCTCAAGAAGCTTAACAAAATTGCCACCCACCTGACAAATAAGTATCATTTAAATGAGAATGTGAAGCTTTCTCCTACTATTCTAGGGCAACTGCACACTTGGGATTATTTATTCTTTGTTCAGCCCTACTGGTGCTCAGTGACTACATTCCACAAAGCTGTAGATTCTAAGAGAGATGAACTGCAAAAACCCTCTCCTCCCCAAAAGGCATGGCATCAGGTTCCCCAAAAGTTCACTCACTGTTTCACTGCCCTCTTTTTGAATGCAGAGCATCTAGGTCACATTTAATTTTTCATCACGATGCTCAACAAAAAAACTAGTGTTCATATTACATACACATAAGAGGAAGGGTGAATACTACATGATAGAAGTGGTATTACAGAAAGAAGGTAAACTGCTTCTACTTATTTTTAATGGGGCTGATTGCCCTGCCTTACAAAAAACAGCACCCATTCCAGATTTTTGTAACATGATCCTTCCAGATATAAATAACTTTGAGTTTATCAAAATAAAAGCAAAGACCTGATAGTGAAGAGCCAGAATTAGTAAGTTCTTTCCACTAACAGCTAAAATTTAATAGGAATTGTGTCCTCTGATTTGAAGATTAGAGAATTTCTATGACTGGTCCTTGGTCCTTTAGAATATAATAAATTCATCTATTTTGGACTCCAATTGTTTTAACTGAGGTATAATTGTCACAAAACAATATATTAGTTTTAGGTGTACAACTTAATGGTTCAATATTTGTATACAGGGCCCAGAAGAAGTAACATCCTTTTTAAGTAGCATAGTATGTACGCAGATATGTCAGAGTAAACTTGGTAACATTTGTGTTTCAGGTTCCCTGAAGTAAAATGGCCCATCGACTGACAAGGGAACAGTGAGTGAGAGCAGTGAAGTTTTTGTGTTACAGAATTACACAGTCATGATTTTGTAATAAAAGATTTGATATAGATTACCAATAAGCATCAAAAATGGGTGTTACTTCTGCTGGGCCTTGATAATCATACTGTAATACGATTATCAAAATAAGTCTAGTGAATATTCACCACGACCATTGTTTTAATTGCTTTTCTTGTGCTAGGCACATTTAATATTTACTCTCTTAGCCGCTTTCAAATATACAATACAGTATTGTTAAATTCTTAGTAAGCCAAATGTTTTTTTCACAATGATTGTGCAACATAAATAATTATTTCCTTTTCAATGAACACATTTAACACAAAAAAAATGTCTAACCTTTTAGTTTCTACTCTCTATTTTCTGATGAGCAGGAAGAGCATAATAACATTTCCTAAATCCATCCAACTCTTTTTCAAACCCCTACCAGAAGTTTAGTCTCATCATTTCTCACTAGAACTATCAAGGTACATCCCTGACTGCTCCACCTGCTTCTAATTCTTCCCATTTTTCAAATCATCTTCCACAGTAAAACCAGGGTGGCTTTCCAAAATAGAGATTTGCTATGAACTTTCTATTATTCACCGGGTAAGACTACAGTTTTTAAGCACGACATACAAAGTTTGACAGTTAAGTTCATGAACTCATTTTAGAAAAAGTGCTACATACCTCATTGCATAACATCACTACAGTCACCAAAGTTATTCATATCTGGAAGGAGCAAGTCACCCTTGGGAGTATGTCTAAGGTGACTGTAGTAATATTCTGCAATGAGGTATGTAGCACCTTCTATGCACCAACACCAGTGCCTAATCTATCTGTGACTGTAGTGATATTCTGCAATGAGGTATGTAACACTTTCTATGCACCAACACCAGTGCCTAACAAATTTGAAACTTTTTTTTTTTGACTGGCAAAAAGAGCCATCATTGTATTACCCTTGATGTCTTAAATGCCATTAAAATGTCCTCCTTTTGTATTTTCTTTATTTCAGGTAAAGAAAAAGCTATTAGGGGCAACATCAGGTAAGTAGGTAGTATGTTCCAATAGTTATTTGTTTACTGGCTAAAAAGTCCCTTGCAGACAGTGCCCTGTGAGCTGGTGCATTGTTGTGATGCAAGACCCATGAGTTGCTGGCAAAATGTTGAGGTTCTTTTCATCTAACTTTTTCACACAGCCTTTTCAGCACTTTCAAATAGTCTTGGTTGACTGTCCAGGTGATACAAAAGTAATAATGAACATTCCTTCCAATATCAAAGAAGTTAGCAACATCATTTTAACTATTGACTTGGACTGATAGAACTTTCTTGGTCATAGAGAACTGGCTGAATTCCACTGTGGACTTGGATGCTTTGTTTCAGGGTCATATTGGTGTAGCTATGTTTTATTACTGGTGATAACATGGCCCAAAGCACATGCTGCCTCTCCAAAAGGTCAGGGCAAACTTCTACTCTCATTTGCTTTTGTTCCTCAGTGAGCTCCTTCTGGACCATTTTTGCATGCTCCTTTCTCATACCAAGATTTTCAGTTAAGATTTTCCTACCTATTTTTATATCAATGCTTACATGATCTACTATGCTTCTCACAGTCAGTTGATTATTTTGACATTAATTTGACAAATTCTTTCAATGCTTCATCAGTTCTGTTCATAACTGGCCGCCATGACCTCTATTCATCAGTGATGCTTTCTCTCCCTTCATAAGAACATTTAATCCATTTGTACATTGTTGTTTTCTTCATGGCATTAGCCCATAAACTTGGACTAACATGTCCCTGATTTCGCTTCCACTCTTGCCAATTTTAACAAGAAATTTAATGTTTGTCACTCTAATTCAAGTTTTGACACTCTCCCAAAGTCATACAAAAACATGCAACAATAATGAACACTACTCAGCGAAACACCGCCACACATCAACACAAAAACAGCTGTGAAACACTGATATACCAAAGTTATGAAACCTTACTGAATTGTTTGTACAGTGCTGCCAACGTAAGTGCATGGTGGCAAGTTTGTTAACTTAATTGGTAGACCTTGTACATAAAACAAAAAACCTTCTGCACATCAAAAAAAAAAAACACAAAATAAAAAGGCAACAAACAGAATGGGGAAATATATCTCATAAGTGATATATATCTAAAATATATAAAGAACTCGTACAACTCAATAGCAAAAAGGAAAAACAAAAATAAATAATCCTATTAAAAATGGGAAGAGGACCTGAATAGAATTTTTTACAAAATAAACATGCAAATGGCCAACAGGTACATGAATAGTTGCTCAACATCACTAACCATAAACATGCAAATCAAAATAACAATGAGAATGGCAATTATAAAATACAGAAGAGATAAATGCAGGCAAAGATATGCACTGTTGCTGGAAATAAAAAGTTGGTATAGCCAGATTAAAAAACAGCATGAAAGTTTCTCAAAAAATTAAAAATAGAATTAACATATGAACCAGCGTCCCCACTTCTGGGTTTATGTCCAAAGAACATAAAATCACTATCTCATAGAGATTATGCACTCCCATACACTCCCATGTTTATTGCTGCATTATTCATAATAATCAAGACATGCAAACAACCTAATTGTCCATCAATAAATGAATTGATAAAGAAAGTGGTATACAAAGTCTGTCTGGAGAAAATCTAGCCACTGTCAATATAATTATAACAGTTGGAGGTAACCTGGCAGTCAAGGAGAATGGACTAGAATGCGCATGCATGAACAATGATATCTTGCTGTACTAAGTAAGTCAATGGAGGAACTAGAAGATGTCATTGAGTGAAATGTGTATTGAATAGCCACTGTATTTAAAATATGAGGAGGTAGATGACAGCAATTCCAACAAAAGATTTTGCAGAGTATTTTAACAGTAGAAGAGATGCTGGGAGAACTGTGTGAGGTGTCAAAATTCCTACTTTGATGAAAACTGAGGCATCATTGTTTTATGCACAATATTCCTTGTATCTTGTATCTTCTTCAAAAAAATGTTTCTATTTTTCATATCACATGGCTGGATACGTTCCAGACAGACTTTGTATACTGTATATACTATCAAATATTATTTAATTGTAAAAAAGAAGAAAATCCTATTTGTGACAACATGGACCTTTAGGATATTATGCTAGATAAAATAAGTCAAACAAAAATTACCATATGATTTCATTTGTAAAATCTAAAAATGTTGAACTCATAGAAAGAGAGTAGATTAATGGTTATTAGAGGTGAGAGATAGGGGGACTGTGAAGGTTTTGGTCAAAGGGAACAAACTTCTAGTCACGATGAGTAAGTTCTAAAGATCTAATGTATAGCATGGCAACTATAGTTAACAATACATTATATATATGAAAATTGCTGAGATTAGATCTTTAATATTCTCAGCACAAATAAAAATGATACTTAAATGAGGTAACAAATGTGTTAACTAAACCTATTAAGATAACCACCTCACAACATATAATTGCATCAAATCATCACATTGTACAGTTTAAACTTATACAATATGCCAATAATATCTCAATATACCTGGAACAAATAGTTGTTATATTTAATTTTTTAAAGGCATGTCCAGAACCCAGAACATTGACAACTCTAAATCCTGGCAAGGATGTGGAGGAACAAACCTCTCACAGTTGCTACTTGGAATATAAAATTGTATAGCTTGTTTGGAAGATAGTTTGTCAGGTTCTTACAAAACTAAAGATATTTTTAACATAATATTTTTATGTATGATTGAACTTAAAAGAAAAATACACATATTCCTATTTTAAAATCCACATTAAGATTGGTTTATTCCACAATAAAATAAGTCTTGTGTAATTCACTGGGGGGGAAATAATTAGCCAGTGTGTTCTAGAAGTCCTTTGTAAAAACTGGGAACCTGGTTGAATGCCACATATCAAAGTCATTTTAAATAGGCTAGTCCTGAAAACAAAACAGTTATAGGTCTAAATATCTCTTTGATATATTTTAGTGGGTTGATTAATATTCTTATTAAAACATTTACTTGCTCAATATTTCAGAGTATGAATTAATTGAATTGAACTGCTTCTGATAAAAGTGAAATACCTTGCACCAAACACACTTTCCATTAAAAACAACAAGAAAATGTCTACCAGGTGAATTAGGACTGAGGGTGTTCAAATTTCTGGAGAAGACAAAATCTCACTGAAGTGATCTTAGCATAGAAGTAACCTACACTTTTCCACAAGACGTGTGACAATTCCTAAGTTAAATGTGGCAGAAAAGCTAAGAAGTGAGCGCGAAGCATGCACATTCTAAAAGGATTAGGATATGAGACAAGCTTTCAGCAGCTTTATGAGATTGGCAACTCACAAATTCAAGGCTACTAATCAAACAGGACCTCCATGGAATAATACAAAGAAAGAAACTGCTTGAAGGCAAAGTAACATAATGTATCGCCAAGGCATTTACTGATTCATAAGCAGCTTTGTGGACAAAAGCCAAGAAGTAGAATATTGGTTGAGAATATAACTTCTGGAAGTTTCAGGAGCAGGTTTAATAGCAATTAGAGTCTGTCAAAGGAGAGTAACATTGGCATAGCCCCAGACTTCCACAAACGCTGGAAGAGCTACACTTTACGAATGAGGAGAAACCTGAATGGCTGTCTAACCTAACACAACGTGAACTGAACTTTGCATAGACTGAAATCCAAACTGAATTGAAGTAAGTAATTAAACCAAATTTAGCTATGTGTCAGAAAACAGCTAAATATCATTTCTGGAGAAAAGGTTGCCCAGTGTTTCTAATGATCTTTACAAAGTTTCATAAACAATGTCTAGTATTCAATCAGACATTAGCAGATATATCAAGTGAAAAACAAATGACTGAGAAAATAAGGGGAAAAAACAGAAAGATCCAAAGGTATTCCAGGTATTAGAGATTTTTACACATAAATTTTAAAATAACTGTGGTTGATGTATTTCAAAAAGATGAAAAGATTGAAATTTAACTTGAGAACTGAGTTTATTTTAAAAGGGAACTATATAAAAATTAAAAATTAAATTGTGCCTAAAATTCACGTATTGAAAGACTGGTTTAGTAGCAGAATAGACATAGTAGAAGAGAGGAGGTGATGGGGAAGTAGATAAATAAAAGGATGCATGGGCAGTGATAAAGGGTGAATAATGTAAAATATGGCTAAGAGACATGGGATAATAAAAATGTCTAAATGGATATAGTAGGAGTAAGGTGGGGAAGGAAAGAAGAAATGCTTGGAGATACTGGTTAAATTCTTTTAAAGTGATAAAAAAACCCAGTAAGTTACAGATTTAAAACTCTCTGTAAACAAAGCAAGGTCAATATAAAGAAAATCCCACCTAGGCACAATAGAGTGAGACTTTTGAAAAATAAATACCAAGAGAGAATCTTAACAATCAGAAAAAAAAAAAATCTACACCTTATTGTGAAAGGAGCAATAATAAGACTGGCATTTCTTTTTTTCAGTAAAACAATGGAAGCCAAATGACAATTAAATGACATTTACAAAGTGTTAAAAAAAATAACTCTCAATCTGGAATTCTGTATTTAGCAAAATAGAGAGTGAAATAAACAAGTTTTCAGGTTAAAGAAATTTGTCACTAACAGATTAACACTAAAAGAAATACTTAGAGGGTATTTTTAGGCAGAAGAAAATAATTCCAGATTTAAAAAAAATTGCTGATAGACGGAGAACTGACTCTGGGTGGTAAGCATGCAATGCAGCACCTAGAGGATGTAATGTAAAATTGTATGGAGCCTATGTAACTTTTACCAACCAATGTCACCCCAATCAGTTTAACAATAAATAAATTTGCAGGAAGAAATGAACAGGAATAGAAGCACATCGTTGTCCAAAATGATGATGATGATGGATGATGATGATAATGATGGTGATATGTTTTGAGAATTTAAAATGTAGAATTATAATTCATATCAGCAATACCACAAATGGATAGTATGTGAAAAGGAGATAAATGATACATTATATAAAAGGTGGTGAAAGTACCAAATAATCTTTTATTCTTTTTTTTTTAAATAAATTTTTATTGTTTTTGACAGAGAGAAAGACAGACAAAGAGAGACAGAGAGAAGGGAGAGAGCCCAGAGCAGTCTCCATAGTTGACAGCATTAGTTTCCCATTTAGTTTCACTCCACAGGTGGGCACAGGGCTGCACAGGGCAGGAACTGGGCTGGGAGACTCCCGCATAGGCCCCACCAAGAACTGAACTGGGGGCACACCCCAGTTCAGCATATGGGTCCGCATGGGCTGGGGCCGGGATTCCATCCTTGGTCTCTGGGGCTGCAAAGCGAGCATTTAACCCGCTGAGCCATCCAGGCTTCCCCCTTTTATTCTATTAAACCAAGAATACATGTAGTTTTCTCCTGGGCAATCATTAAAAATAAATAAATAGATATTTTACAAAAATAAGATAAGAAAAGGCAATAATGTAATGACTAATAACAACAGCTCAAACCTGGTATTGCTCCAAAAGAAAGAAAGAAAAGAGCATAGAGCATTTGGGGGACATTTTAAGAGGATAGATTTAAACCTAAATATAAGACCACTTTACTCATTAAAGGCCTAGTGATTTCCAATTATTTGGAAGCCCTTCTAAAGTCAAAAATAAGGATATTCCAAAAAGTAGTAATTATACTCATAGACATATCATGAACATAAATGCATATGTACCCATCTTAAAAGACGTGGACAAGAAGCTTTATAACAGCACTATTTGCAATAGCTGAAAAATGGAAACAAACCAAATACCCATCAACAGTGAAATGAATAAAGTATGTAAAGTACTAATAATTTCAATGTATCGCTATGCAGTAGATAAAATGAACAAACTACTGCTGGCGGAATCACACAACTGAATCTCATAAATGCTAAGTAAAAAAAGCCAGACATAAAAAGAATATATAATGCATAGATATACTTAATTGAAAAGGAGTCAAAACTAATCTATGGTGTAAAATCAGTATAATGGTCAATCTAGGGAGGATGGGGAGATATTAACTAGGAAAGGTATTAGGGAGTAACTGTTGTGCTAGTAATGTTCTATTTCTTGATCTTGGTGGTAGTCATGTGGAATCCCTTCATGACAATCCACTGAGTCATATACTAATTTGTGTTTTCTTCCAAATCATGTCATTTTTTAATAACTAATTTCATTTAAAAGTAAACAGGTAGTGTGAGACTCTTACTGTAATGTAAATTTAATATGTGGGGTTGTAAAAGTTAAATAAAATGAATTTAATACTTTTAGCCACTATATAAACTTCCTTATTTCTAAAATATTCTTGCGTGTCATCAAATTAATAAAATGTTAGTCATGTCTAATTTCCCAATTTGGATGCTTTCTAGCAAAATGGATGTGTAAATAACTTTTTTTCTCATGTGTTCCTTTTGCAAGTATTCATAATCTCTTCTGTGTGAATAGAAAAATTTAATTAGCATACTCCAGTTTATGTAAAGGGGGCATAAGGAGAAATGTACTTCCAGGTTATTTTTCAGCCCAGTTCAGTATCTACAAAGCGTCTCCTCCAAAGGATGCTATATCATGTCAGTTTAGGAAACTATATCCTAAGTGCTTAGCAAATTTTATTACATGTTATTTATTCTTGAGTAATAAAATCATTTTTGGAGTGGCATAGAAATTGTAAAATTTGAAGCTTATTTCATATATTTAAATACATTTTATGGGAATAAATACTCATGGCTTCCTACTAATAATATTTCAGAAGAAATAAAACAAAAACACATGGTGAAAACCCCACTTCTCAGGAGGATAATCCACAGCATTTTCCATGAACTGCTAGCCTGACTTCATCTCAGACTTCTGGGGCTGGTGCACGTTTAAGTTTAAGATCACCAACCACCTTGATGACTATTTGATGGCAGCCTGCAGGGTCTCTTGAGATGGGTTTGAAGAAGGGAGGCTGCACTTCCAGTGCCGCACCTTTTATAACAGATGTTAAATCCAAAACATCCTATGGAAACATTAAGTCACTTGTTCCATAGTTGGCAAAGAGAAAGTGTACTTGTTCTCTCTCTTAACAACACACTCGCCAAAACTCAAGGTCAGCTTTTAATATTTGCTGAGTATTAAAGTGCAGCTACATCTACTAACAAATCCTCTCCCTCACCCCACCCCCATTATATAGTGCATCTTTTTATAAAGTGAGAAAAAGCACTATAGGTTAGTAGAGGAAAAATGTGCTGCTCTGAAACCTAAAATGTATTTTAAATTGACTTGAAACTCTTGCCATATGATTGCTGAAGTGAACTGAAATCTAGAAGGAGGTATCTATGAAAACCTGAGTATTCATTTAGAAAAGAGATACTGGTACATTCTGCAAAGCATATGCTCTCATATCCTACACTTACACTCCGCAATAGTTTTTATATTTTATACCTAAAGTTACTATCTTATTTCCCATAAATCAATTGAATGACATTGGTTGAGGGCCAATTCTGTGCTGCCTTCTGGTTGCCCTCTCATTCAAAAAGCTCACAAATCCATGGAAATTATAAAACTGTAAAAGCATTTACATTTCGCACATCACTGTAATCAATAAAAAGCCAAACACCAGGCAATAAAAATTGAAGAGATCTTGGTTAAGGTGAATTCTAGGCAGAATAAAGAGCATACCCAAAGACCAAGAAATAAAGAAGTACCTGTTGTATTTGGGAGACAGTGATGTAAAAACAGCCTATTGGGAGTGGAAGTTACATGTTTAGGATATAATTTGTAATCTATAAAGTAAAAATTATGATGCAAGCAATGGCAAATCTTGAACTCCAGAACAAGCATTATGGATTCTGTGTGGATCATTTATTTGGACAAGTCTAGCAGCAAAGTAATAAATAGACTAAAGAGAGATAAAAGGAGCCCAAAATGAATGAGCCAACTACACTATCTGTTGAGCTGACACAGATATGTGGTCTAAATACTATTAGTATGAAAGCGATAGATCTGTTGAAACTTTATGGCAAACTATAGAGCAGGTGAAAGAAGAGACAGGGATCACAGCCAACTTTATTAAACATGCATAATACTGCCCCTTATTTGTGTTGCAATAACATGGATATAATTCATAATATCATATAGTTTTTAACTTTAATGACTAAGTCAAAGCATTAAACTGAAAAGACTATGAGCTGTTCACACAATTCTATCTCTATATGAATGGACACATTAAATTACATACATCAATAGGAAATTGCAGGGGGTGTGGTAGAAAAAGCAGAGATTCTTAAAGCCTTAATTCCAGCCTTTCCATTAAAATAAACTATTTTTAAAGGCCCACATTGTAATTTTTACCAGGGTCTGACAAGAAAACAATAAATAATACTTATGCAGCACATACCATGAACCAATCACCATGCTAAGTATTTAAATAAATCATTTCATTTATTCCTCAAAATATCCCTTCTGCATAAAATCTATATTTATCTCCACATTATAAGATATGAAATAGAAGCTAAGAAAGGTTGTAAAATCTACCATGCTCATACAGTTACTAAATGGCAAAACTGAAGAACAACCAGTTTTGTTTATTGTCAAAACTCTGTCCATAACTATCTGCATTGTCCTAAAACAATATCTTGTCAATCGTTTGTAGCACTCTTTGCTTGGTACAGTTAAGGACCACATGACAGGAGTTAAGATACATGGTCTTTAAAGTTTGGTCTATCACTAACTGTTTCTGTGGCCTTGGGCAAGTCCATTAATCTTTCTAGTTTATGATTTTCCTATACATAAAATGAAGAGATCAGGCCACTCAGATATCTTTACACAATAAAATTATATCATTAAATGACATTGATGATTTAATTAAGTTTCCATAATGGCAAGGATTTATAATTTACACTGATTCTGGTTTTGGTATTTAGAGCAATAAGGATTCCTTGTTTCTCTTTACAGTGAGAAAATTACGGATACTTGCAGTTTGCAACCTCAACATTTACTCAGCTTTGTAGTTGTTAATAAATGCTAATTTGTTTTTGAAGCATATTATTCTGTCCTGCTTATTTTGCCTATTGTATTTTATTCTAGATTTCATTATGTAGAATATCTCTGCATCTACCCTCTCAGCATTAATATTAAATCATGAGTTTTCACTAAAGCTTGTGATATTATATCAATAAATCCATTTAATGCATAAAAATATTTAGAATAAACATATTTACCACGGATTATACTGGCACTCTACAATTAAGGCTCAATCCTGTCCAAAAAACTAAAACTATGAGCATAGTGTGTGGTGAAATTGGAAAAAGACTTTAATTATGGGTTTTATTTTTTAAATCACAGATATGCATATATGCACACACATATAAAATATATTCTTGCTACTCCACTTCTGGTAATCTGAGTCACAATTTGCACTTGCTTGAGTTTGGCAGTAGCTATTTTCTTGAAATGTTAAACATAAACTCTATAGATATCTTTCAAAAGCAAATACCAAAATCACTTAGATAAATGAACTAATGTTTAAATAAATTACTAAACTGAAGCAAATCTCATGATAAAAATAAGAATGCAGATACTGTATATGTACTGATGTTTTTAAAAGAGCAGAACAAACAAAAAACTATAAATCTGGTTCAAGTTTCCCCCAAGATCTCAGGAATAACTAAATTTGATTCTTTCCTAAACATGAATATCAAATATGTGTCATTATGATACACCCCCATACTGGTTTTTCTCTTAGTCCATATAATTTGATAGAATTTTTTAAAATCTCCTTATTTGAAACATGGGAAACTAAGTTTCATCAAACTGAACAGATATTTCACTTACACTAATTCAACCATATGTGCTTCAAAAAGATATGAACAAGATAAAAATTTCAATTTAAGTTGTTGAAACAATTTGTCTTTCTCTACATAAATTTAAGCATAGACTATGGGACAGAAATTTGCTGTTTTTCACATGAATATCCCATTTCACATCTCAGCTTGAGTATATTGTGTTAAAGTAATATTTTAATGTAGTGGTTTAATGTAATCTGAGTATATAAAGGTATGCATTGTATATGTCCCATATAGTAGCCAAATAACTTCATATTTTTGACTAAAACAAACAAAAACACCAATCTGTTCCCATGGTGGCAAAATAGCTGGTTTTGTTGAAATTATTATAAAGTCTTTATATTTCCAACATAGTGTTCTCTCTAAGACTTTTCAGTGGTAAGCTCACTAACATGCCACTATTGTTTGTTTGTTTTTGTCATTGGACTTCTTTTAGAACAAAATCTGTACTTTGTAATTCAACTAGGCTATATTCTTCAATTAGGCATCCATGAATTTCTTCTGACACTTTATGCAACAATCTGACTACTGTTGATCTTTTCCCCCCATTTTTGGCTGCAGTCTCACACAACTAAAACAAACTTTCTGCTAAACACTGAAGACAATACCTGGATTTTAAGACAGAAATTCTCTAGGTACAGGTGTCAGGCTTTCTAGTTTGTCTAGCTGGCAGAATATAAAATGTGGATCAGATCCTCAAGCAAAACCATAGACTGTGAGATGCCAGCCTGTGCATGCATGCTCGAGGAGACCTGTGTATAGAAAATTCAAGCACTTGTCTATCCTGCATTTAGTACTGTGAGAGGCTTTTGAAAAACCACTCTATGTTACTGGGCATTGGGAGTTCTGATGAGCAAAATTTCTGCCAGATCATATGGTTGGAAAAGAATAACTTTCACTCTTGTTCTCTTCTGGAGAGAACTAGACAACAGGGATCTCCATTTCTCTCCACTGCTTTCACACCCACCCCACTCCGAGCCTTTGTTTCTATGTATAACTATTTGAAAATTAACTGGCTGGGATCAAGACTCCTCTAACTCATGGATACATAGGAAAAACAAAACAAATTGCGGATTACTTGAAATTAACACAAATAAATCAATCTCATATTAAAACATAAGAACACTGCTCTACGTATATAGTAAAAACTTTGAAATTCCTCAGCTATTTGAGGCAATGGGGACCCCAGCAGCCAAACATCAAAACAGAGTTAAAGGTTTGTATAACCCCTAACCCCTGTTAGCCTCCAAAAGAATTCTGGAATAAAGTTTACCCTCTCTAGAGAAGCCTGATCAAACAAGCTTTGAATTTGGTGATAACAGCAGGCAAAGCTGATGGAGAACGTGGAATAAATTAAAGGAAACAGATTAGGTCTCTGCACACTGAATGGTGGGCTCTAATCAAGACAAGGACAATAAATTTTATGTAGAATATATATATAACACATGATAATATAAATTTTACATGTTTATATTTTACTATTAATATGGCAGGAGCATCAACATGTGAAATATACATAAATATAGTCATCTTTACATTTTGCTGACTTTTAGCCACATAAAAAAACCTCAGGTTTTATACACGTTTCATTTTTATCAATATAAAGGTATTTTTGTTAAGAGAGAAGAACATAAAATTTTATATTTAGCAATTTGTTAGTTATATCTACCACTTTTAAATATTGAGACATTTAAAATATGGGCTTCCATTTGTACTGTTGTAACAAGCCTCATAAGTATCAATGGTAGGCCTGTTTTCCTTATGTGATTTTTCAGTCAAAATCTATTCAGAAAAAGCAAAAATATATGTGTGTTTGTATAATTCACAGGTAATATTTTAACTGAAGTAAAAGCTTTTCTTACCTACCACTATTAGTGGAACATAACTGGGGATATAAAGCTAGTAACAATTATAATAAGAAAGCAAAAATCAGTACATATTCTTTCATTTATTTAAAAGTCTATTTTTAGAATTTGTTCATAATGATGGGCTTTACTGAGTGGAGAGCTCTTTTTAATTTAAAAATATATTTCTTCAAAAGAAAATTTATTTTCATGAAACCTAATATTTGCAAATGGTTTTTATTCAATATAGATCTCTAAAATGAGGTATTAATGTAATGTACTGCTCAAAAAACAATTTGAATTCTACAAATAGTATTTAGAGACACGGTTGTAATCCTTGCCATATAATTTTACTGTAATTGTAATATTGGTAATGTTTTAGGAAGCTGAAGGCACATTATAAAACTTAATAATACTCTCTATGAAAAAGTATAAGAACCCCATGCATGTATAATTAAATGTGTCTATTAAAATACAGCTAGTAAAACATTCCTCTCCTTTGCAATCAAGACAAGTCCATGTACCAGAAGTGCAATGCCCCTATCATAGAGAATACAGCCATTCACGTGTAGAAATAACACCTGCCACACAAACTGTATGACATTTCTTAAGACATCAGCAATTGCCCATGGTAAGGATTACAGTATACCAGCACCCCCATTCACCTGAGAAAATGTCAGAAAGTGTATATTACCGGTACATATGTTCAACAGTATTAATCCTAGATTTTAAAACTAAATTCAAAAGTTTGGGGAGGAAATGAATTCAAATCCGCTTGAATAAAATTTAACTATTAATAAATATAATTTTAAAAAGACACTGGTTTCTTTTCATCATTTGAGAGAAAATAATTTGGCTCAGAATTAGGTGACAAAGTGAATATCAAATGCAATTGTGCAGGAATTTGCCTAATCATGGATTCCCTCATGGAAAAAGAATATCACTTTATGTTTTGGGGCATAAAGGGAAAGCAAATTTTTAATAGTTACTTCATAAATACTTTTTGTTCTTTAAAATGCTTTGGTAGAACTAGAAGCTGGCACTGTTGCACAATCTAACCGTAGTGTTACGGAAAGGTTTCTGGGAGCCTGGGGGCAAGGCCTGGGTCTCCCCTTCAACTCCCCTTGTGATTATCTATAGAAAAGAATGTATACCATATTTTCCGGCGTGTAAGATGACCGGGCGTATAAGACGACCCCCTAATTTTACAGTTAAAACATAGGTTTAGGCCTATATTCGCTCTATAAGACTACAGCCTCAGAAGTGGGGGGTAGTCTTATACAGAGAATATAGACCTAAACCTATGTTTTAACTGTAAAATTAGGGGGTCGTCTTATACACCCGGTCATCTTATACGCTGGAAAATATGGTAGCATAAAGTCAAGAGAGCACAACATACTTGGCACACCTAAACAAAGACTTGCTATTTGTGTATTTAAAGAGAGAAGGTCTCTGCAGTAACTCCTTGCTTAAAGACAGTTTGGAAGATAAATAATAGATACTTGCCTTGAAGAAAAGGCTTTCCAGCAATACATATATAGGAACTTCTATAAAATGAAAGTAACCAATTTATAGTTATAAATGGAAAGAACTACATAAATAAAGCCACATACAGGAACATATTTCACATTTAAAATTGTGAAAAGCAGCATGAAGTTCAATGTAAACACCTGATACTTCTAGAGAAGCTGACTCAATTTGATTTAATTTTTAATATCTGGAAAGTGTTTGTTCTCTTCCACACTAGTTTACTAGAGGCTGCAGCGAAACAAGTGCTATGTTTGTGTAAATGTGCACACATTTTATTGTTGGTAGTACATTCATGCTTCTATCTATTGTTAATTTCTGGTACTGTCTTCAATCTTGGATTTTTTTGTTAAAGCAAAAACAGATGGTTAGTTTTACGTACCGTATGTTGTTGTTGGAATAAAACTGTTTCCTTAAAAATAAAAGATAGGGGATATATGTGTACATTTACATAAAAATAAAAAAATGTTTAAACACAAAACAAATACCATCTTGATTAGAATATATATTTTTTTAATATATATTTTTTATTTATTTATTTTTGACAGAGAGAGAGAGTGAGAGAGAGAGAGAGAGAGAGAGAGATACAGAGAGAGAGAGAACTGAACTGGGGGAGCTCCCAATTCAGCATATGGTTCCACACGGGCCGGGACCGGGATTTGATCCCTGGTCCCTGGCGCTGCAAAGTGAGCACTCAACCCACTGAGCCATCCCGGCTTCCCCTAAAATCTATTTTTTTATGTAACAGAAATAAAATGGACAAATATCACAGACAAATAATCGCTCAGGCCACACTCATGATTTTGTCTGAGAATAGCCCGTGACTCTGACATGAAACACACAGCAAAAGGGTGTCCCAAAATTCACACAATTCGTTCCTGGGTTTCAGCACCAAAAAAAAAAAAAAAAAAAAAATTCACACAAGAAGTAATTTTGATAGAAAACACAGGTTTATAATTAAAAATTTTAAATTTTCATTGCTCAACAATGAAAACGCCTTGTTCTTTCATGTAACGCTCCATTTTTAATAACCCTGAACTGTCAGCTGTCACGCTGGCTTTTTTTGTTGTTGGCAACACTTTACCGCACAAATGACAGAAAATTAGAACCTTGTGTGAATTTCGGGACACCCTTTACAAAATGGAATGGCTCTGTGGCTGTTATATTAATAGCATTGCCACAAATAACCCACCAGATCCAGGAATAGAATGAAGCCAGGAACAGGATGCCACAGTCAATCCTATAAACCATCTATAAGAGGAAACTATTGTGAAGAATTACAGAAGTTGTTAAAAAAATAAAAAAGTGGGGGAAACAGGGAAAAAACAGTAAGCTGAGAAATAATACAGTTTGAAGGAAAAAGTTTTATGGGGTGTGGAATATGTTTATGTGCAACTTTGTGCCCAGGTCCTGTTTGTGTGTTTATGGGCATGGTGTGGCTGTGTGTTGGGTGTGTGTTTTCTGTGAATTATCTACTCTAATATCAAATACATTTTGGAAATATGTGGTTGTACTGCTTTTAGTAATACCCAATTAGTCTTAATGTTTAAGCATGTATATGAGCAGTTGTTCTTTGTAAAGAACCAAAATTGTCATTATTTGCAGATGACAATTTACTATATATATGTATAGAACCCTGAAGGTCCCACCAAAAAAATAAAACTTAGAATAAATTAATTAATATTCAGAAATCAGTTGCATTTTTACACACCAATAGCAAACTACCCAACAGAGAAACTAAGAAAACAATCAGATTTACAACTAAATCAAAAAGAACAAAATATCTAGGAATAAATTTAACAAGAAGCTTAAATATTAGTACTTGGAAAACTATAAGATACTGAGGAAAGAAATTAAAAAAAAGAAATAAATAGAAGGATATACTGTGCTCATGGATAGGATGAATTAGTATCATCAAAATGTCTATATTACCCAAAGCAATCTATAGATTTAATGCATGCCCTATCAAAATACCAATGGCAGTTTTAACAGAACTAGAACAAATAATCCTAAAATTTATATGCAACCACAGAAGACCCTAAAGAGCCACAGCAACCTTGAGAAAGAAGAGCAAAGTTGGAGATATCACACTACCTGATATCAAACTGTATTTCAAGTCTACAGTAATCAAAACAGCATGGCACTGGCATAAAAACAGACTTATAGGTCTATGGAACAGATTAGAGATCCCAGGAATAAACCCATGCCTACCAAGTCGATTAACCTATGACAAAGGAGGCAACAATATACAATGAGATAAAGACAGTCCCTTTCAATAAATAATGCTGGGAAAACTGGACATATAAGCAAAAGAATGAAACTAGATCACTCTCCTAAACTATATACCAAAAAATAAAAAGAAAATCAAAGAATTAATTTAAATGTAAGACCTGAAAGTATAAAACTAGAAGAAAATGTAGGCAGTAGACCCCTTGACATTAGCAATATTATTTGGAAATGTCTCCTTGGGCAAGAAAAATAAAAATAAAATAAATAAAGGGGACTATCAAACTAAAGAGTTCTTGCTCAATGAAGGAAACCATCAACAGAACAAAAAAGACAACCTACTGAATGGGGGAAGATATTCATCCAATAAGGGGTCAATATCCAAAATAAAGGAACTTATAAAATTAACACTAAAAACAAACAAACAAACAAAACCCCACAGTTCAATTGAAAGGTAGGGAGAGGAGGTGGTGGAAGAGGGTAACAGAGGTCAAATACATGGTGATGGAAGGAGAACTGACTCTAGGTGGAGAACACACAATGCAACACAAAGATGGTGTATTATAAAATTGTACAACTGACAACTATATAATTTTACTAACCACTGTCACCCCCTAAAATTTAATAAAATTATGAAAAATATCAAAATAAAAGTAATATATCAACAACAACAAAAAAGAAAAATGGGTGGAAGATCTGGACAGACATTTCTGCACACAGGACACACAGATGACCAATGAATATATGAAAAGATGCTCAGCATCACTAATCATGAGAGAAATGCAAACTATAAGGACAATGAGAAATCACCTCAATCCTATAGAATGGCTATTATCAATAAATCAAGAAAAAATGTTGGTGATGATGTGGAAAAAAGGAAATCTTCATGCACTGTTGGTAGGATAGTAAACTGGCACAGCCACTATGGAAAACAGTATGGAAGTTCTTCAAATATTTAAAAATATAATTACCATACAACCCAGCCACTCTACTTCTGGGAATTGTATCTGTAAAGATCCAAAACACTAACATGAAAAGATATATGCACCCTTACGTTCACTGCAGCATTATTTACAATAGCAAAGATATGAAAGCAACCTAAATATCGATCAACACACACACACACACATACACACACACACACACACACAGAGGTACCAAAAAATGTATACACATTTTAAGTGATGTTATCTATGTATTACTTTTTGAATTTGAGTTGAATTATGGTAGCAATATGCAGTATGGCATTTGCTCAAAAGATGGCATTAATCAAACAAATGCTAGTGTCACCATGAGACAGCAGGACAAAGAAAATGGCAGAAGCACAGTTGTCATTCGAGGAGCCAAAGACCATTCTGAAGTGGCATTTGAAATTCGAGAATGTTTTCGAAGCACAACAACAATGGAAGTGTGAGTATGCAACAAACCCTCCAACATACCGGTACCTAACAACTACGTGCATTCATAGTAAGTCTGAGACGCATGATAAGTTGAAACAGCATGTGCAGCAATACAAGGGGATACTTCGGTCAACATTGCTCAAGCAGCAGTTTGCTGTAATCAGAAGTGTCTGGACATGGATGGTAACCACTTTGAGCACCTCTTGTGACTTGTATTCATCTTTTATTATTGATATATATTGAGTATTAAAATGTTAATACAGTTTTTTCCTTTCTTAAAATGCATATACATGTTTTGGCACTCCTGGTCTACACACACACACACACACACACAAATGCACATGTGCATACAGTAGACTCTCAGTTAACCAGCACCCGTAAGGATTGGTATACGCTGGATAAGTGTAGTTTCTAGTTGCCTGAGAGTTACTATTTAAAACAGGCCTACAGGGAAGTCGGGATGGCTCAGTGGGTTAGGCACTCACTTTGCAGCCCTGGGGACCGAGGATCGAATCCCGGCCCCGGCCTGTGCGGGCCCATATGCTGAACTGGGGAGTGCCCCCAGTTCAGTTCTCACTGGGGTGAGACCCCGGCCCAGTTCCTGCCCTGTGCAGCCTCGCGCCCACTTGTGGAATGAAACTATGTGAAAAAACCAATGATGTGCAACTATGGAGACTGTTCTGGGCCCTCACCCTTCTCTCTGTCTCTGACTCTGTATCTCTGTCTCTCTCTGTCAAAAACAATAAAAAAATAAATAAATAAATAATAAAAAAAACCAGGCCTAATACTATACCCCATACTATACTATACCATACCGTAAACTCTGTATTGCCTTGATATTAATATTGAAATGCAGTAATTAAAAGCAAATTAAGATAAATAAAGACAAAACGTTAACAGTTTTGCTATAAAAACAACTTTGTAAATGCAGTGAAATTTTAGTTAAATGGAAGTCAATAAACTTTTAACTTAATACACTTCACTAACAATTCTTTTCAACTTCAAGTAACTTAGAAAAACACATACAAACTTAAAATTGTTATTGTATCAGGATCATCAGGATCTGATGATATAGCTAGGACAGAATCAGAAGTGGATGTTGCTAAGTTTTTAATATATACATCAGTAAATGATATTGTATTGGTAAACTTGTGTGTAGCTTTCTTGAAAAATGAATAAGTACCAGCTTGCTTTGAGGCCCTAAGCCTCTCACGTAGTCATGTTTTGCATGATGCACAGCTGCATGACATGGTGTGATTATATTTTAATTTTTATTTAAAGCATTAATTCTTTGATTTTTTTCTGATTGCTTGAGAGTGCTGATTTCTTGAGTTCCAGTTACTTGAAAGTCTATTGTACAACAGAATATTACTAAGCCATAAAAAATAAAATCTTGCCTTTTTCAACAACATGGGTGAGCCCAGAGGATACTATACTAAGTGAAATAAGTTAGATACAAATAGACAAAGTGACTTAACTTATTATATGTGGAATCTAAAAACAAACAAAAAAGTAACAAACTCATAGAAACAGAGAACAAATTCACAATTAACAGATGAGAGAGGGGTCTGATTTGATGGGTGAAAAAGATGAATTAAGAAGTACAAATTTCCAGTTATAAAAACGGGAATGTAAAGCACAGCATAAGGAATATAGTCAATAATATTGTAATAACTATACAATGGCTGTCTGGAACGTATTCAGCCATGTAACTGTTCTTTTTGTATTGACAATGGCTGGATTTTTTCCAGATAGCCCACATATATGATTCCAGGTGGGTACTATACTTTAAAAGTTACATGTTTAATCACCATGTTGTATAGCTGAAACTATTATAATATTGCATATTACCTATAATTAAGTATATATGTGTGTATATATATATATATATATAATTTAAATATATATATTTTTTCTTAATGCATGAAATTAAAGTATACTCAAAAAAGGCCTGAATCAATGCATTTGCAAAGACAACCTGAAGGAAAAAAGAGAAATAGAATTCTGTGTAATTGTATAGTTCAGAAGACAGAAACTGAGTCACAGTTAACTAATAGAGAAGAGGGTGGGAAAAGCATTCTGTAAAGAAGTGGAAACAGTCCACATTACTCAGCGTTGTGTAGAAACACAGCTGAGAAGAAAATTCCTGTGGATTGCAAAGGCAAAAAAGAATTTAGAGAAAGTAAAATATCCCATACGTTTTTAGGTTGAAATATAAATAGATATAATTGAAAATGAAATATATAAACATATACATACACATACACATGCACACACACACACATGTGCAAGAGGGCTGCCCAGAAAGTATCCAGCCATGTAACCCTTCTCATTATATTAACAATGGCTGCATCTTTTCCTGGACAGCCTCGTATATATAGTTATATAAACTTTTCCCTCAGTTCCTCTATGAATTTTTCAGTAACACCTACATAGTACTCCAATGTTTTTAGAGTGAACTCATTAGATATATCTTAAACTAGTTTTAAGATTAAGCCTCAGGAGTAACATTTTTGGAAATTTAATGTTACTAGAAAAATTAAACTTCAGTGTTTACTTTCCAAGGTTAAAAACAATATTTTCTAAATACTTAATAAACAGTTTCAGTAGTGTCCACCTTTCAAGTGCGCAACTTCATTTTAGATATTTTCTTGCACCTTAAACATGAACTGAATACATGAATTCTCATGTGGTATCCCATAAGCTAATATTTTAGGCAAAGAGGATTTTGGAAACTAAATAATGGCTGTTTTGGTTTTCCGATTAAAATATCACCATCTGTTCACACTCTCAATGCATTGGCTCTGTCCAAAAAACATAGTAATGATAAAATATGAGAAATATAAATCCAGGACCAAACACAAGGAAAAAGGTTTTATAGTTTAAAAAAAGAAACTCAAATGAGAGAATAGAGCTGTCATCACAGGTATGTCCTTACAACTAATTTGAATTCAAGCACAAGAGGAGGAAAGAGTAGCTGGAAGGTAAAAGTGATCAGGAAGATTTGGGGTTTGGTTTACTGAGAAAAGTCAACAGTTACTGTTCTGATGTTTAACAAATTTTTTAATAATAACCATCCTGAAACTCTGATGGGGCTTCAGTTGATATACAAAAAGAACCTTCCTCCCTATCATTACAGACATTCCTTATCAGGTTATTTTACTTCTTCACGAAGTTTATCCTTTGAAAACTTCCCAGATGGGGTGTCATAAATAGCTTACAGATGTACATTAGATATTAATATCCTCAGCCCTTAGTGTGGGCCCTGGAGACAAGAATGACTACAATTTTGGGGTTGATCTCTCACTCATAAGCTTCTCATCTAATTCTGTGAAGTTACTCTAGAAATATAATTTATATGTGTGCTGTGATTTGAAAATGTTTCAAAGTCAAAATATTAGGACTTCCCCTTAAAAGAACCTTCATTTGATTACCAGGATTGCTATAACAAACACCAGACTGGTGGCTTAAAAAAAAAGAAATTTATTTTCTTATATTTGTAGAGACTGGAAATCCAGATCAAGGGGTCAACAGTTCTAGTTTCTTCTGAGGCCTGTGTTCATGGTTCACAGATGACTGCCTTTTCTCTGTTTCTTCACACAATCCTTTCCAGCAACATGCACCCCTGGTGCCCCTTTGTGTGTCCAAATTTCTTATTCCTCTATCAGCACCAGTCAGATTAAATTAGATTTATTTTAACAGCCTCATTTTAACTAAATCTCCTTCTTAAGGTCTTATCTCTAAATACAATCATATCCTCAGGAACGAGGGATTAGAGATTCAATATGAGAATTTTGAGGGAACCCAACTAATTACTAACAGGGTCTATTGCTAATGAACTCCTAGTTTTTACTTGAAAATATGTTCATTTCATCCTCAGTATTAAATAGTTCAATTGAATATAATTTTGTTAGCTGGAGTTATATAATGTATAGCATATTATATATTACAGACTTCAAATTCCCTTTCTTACATATTTAAATATATTCTGGGTATTATCTACAGTCGCCAAGACATGGAAATAACCAAAGTGTTCTTTCATAGATGATTGGACAAAGAAGATGTAGTACATATGCAAGCTGACCAAAAACAAAAAAAAAGAAATCCAACAATTGTCAATATAATTAGAACGTTTACATGGCTGGATACTCTCCAGACAGCCCTCATATGCACAATGGAATATTACTTGGCTGTAAAAAAAGATGAAATACTTCCATTTGTGATAACATAGATGGCTCTTGGACTATCGTGCAAAGTGAAATAAGAAAAAAAGAAAAACAGTCAAAAACTGTATGTCTTCACTCATGTAAGATATAAAACTGAAAGCAACAAAGGAACAAGACAAACGAACAAAGAAACAAAACTCATAGATACAGACAACAGTTTAGTGGTTACCACAGGGTAAAGGGGAAGTAGTAGAGGATGGAATGGAAGTCAAATTTGTGGTGATAGAAAGATAACTGACTCTGGATGGGGGGCACACAATGCAACAAATAGATGATGTATTATAAAACTATACATTTAAAGTCTATATAACTGTACTGACCCTTGTCACCCCAGTAAATTTGATTTTATAAAATCTATGAGAAATAAAGGGCTATAGAAGAGAGCGCACTGCCTTCCAGATAATATTTACCAGACACAGATTTCAAAATAATTATTCTTACTCTGCTCAAGGAAATAAATTGATGAAAATTCAAGCGAAGAATTGAAAATTAAAAATGACCCAATGAAATTTCTAAAAATTAAAATGTAGTAAGTAAATCAAGAATTTCATAAATGTATTTAGTAGCAAATTTATCATACTAAGAGAATTAGTGAACTGAGATACATCTAGAGAATATATGAAATAGAACATAGAAAAAAATAAAAACATGAATAACTGAAAAGAAATTAAGGGTCAAACAGATGTATAGGACTTCCAAAGGAGGAAAGAGAGAGCATAAAGTAAAAGCAATATTTGGATAAATGACTGACAACTATCCAAAACTGATGAAAAAAATATCAAGCATCTGATTTTAGAATGCTAAGGAAAGATAAATATAAATGAAAATGGCTGATTAGGCTTTACTCATTTTCATTAACTCTTTACAGCTGATATCTAGAATTACACACAGAAAAATATACTCCAAAAATTGAATTGAAAATGTTTTTGAACTAGATATAGGTAGTGGTTGTATAGCACTGTGAATGTACTAAATGCCACTGAATTGTTCAATTTAAAATGGTTAATTTTATAACATGTAAATTTTACCTCAAAAAAAATTTTTCCTCCAACAAGATTCAAGAGGATTCATCACCAGCAAATCCATACTGAAATCATATAATCATCTCAACACATTTAATTTAAAAAAGGGTTAAAAGTTAACAACCATTCATGAGATACCTCTTTAATGCAAGGTAACATAACACTACATGGAAACATGTCAACAGTTTTCTTTTTGTGTTTGATAAGGAGACTTCATTGTAATAAATGTTCAACCAAATAAATATTAGACAAAATAATATACTTATCATTGTTCATAGATATTTATATGAACTTTTAAATTCTTGTTTGCAAGTCTCAGGTAGTAATCGTTAGAGGAATTTGAGAAGTTTTTATGTTCATAGTGAGAATTAGTAAAATTCAAGCTACGTATATCCACCTTTGAAGCTATATAATTTAAAAAAGAATAAGCATGTAAACATAGGCTTTTAAACTCAATAATTTATGGGAAAAAATAAGTAACATGGTCAGTACATAAAAAAAATATTTATAAATAAACAAAATACCAGCAAGTAGCAATGTATTCATTTTTCAGAAAAAAAGTAATAAATAGACAATGTTTCATGAGATGACATTTCTGCTACTGTTATTGTAAAAAAGATGACAAGCTATTGATATTAGGTTTTAGTTTTTCTTTAAAATCTGATTTCATTAATTTTATATTCAGAATCTAAATTAAGAATATCATTTTAATGAAAAGGCATGTTTATTTTGAAAACATGTGGAGTATGACATTTTTTTCTTACATGACTCTCCTTTATCTGTTCTTTTTTCACGGTTTTTATTAATTGTTAAATGTATTGGGGTGATATTGGTTGGTAAAAATTACATAGGTTCCGGGTGTATAATTCTACATTACATCCTTTATGTATTGCTTTATGTGCTCACCACCCAGAGTCAATTCTCTTTCCATCACCATATATTTGATGCCCTCCCCCTTCTCTCCCACCTTTCTCCCTCCTTACCCTCAGGTAATCACTAAACTATTGCCTGTGTCCATAAGTTTTTGTTTCTTTGTTACTTTCAGACCTTTATTCTTGGTGAAAGCCTAATTAGATGTGCAAACACTTATCAAGTTCAAGATGATAACTCTTGGGCATTAGAAAACCTTTAATCATTAAGAGATTATACCAAATGCGTTGAATACATTTTAGGAAACATTTTAACAAGAATGTATTTAAATATTAAAACATAGAGACACATATCTCAAAGAATTCTAGATATCAGTGGTAAAGAGTTAATAAAAATGAGTACAGCCTAATCAGTCATTTTCATGTATTCACTTTCATGTATTCACCTCTCTCCCAATATGTACCTAGTCAGGGCAAAGAAATTTCCATATAAGGAGATTATCTTACAATGCTGCTTCTTTCAACTATTTTATAGGATAATCTGGGACCAGAGATGTTTCTTGGTAGAACAACAGCAAATGGGATTCCTCGGACAGGTCTCACGGGTTTATCTCTTCTAATTTCTTTAGAATCACTTAGAATCACAAACTATTGCCTAACATGGAAACATGACCTCATTAGCCAAAATACACATTTGAAAAGTACAAACTGTAATATGTGAAATCAAGATTCCATCCAGAGTACTAACTGCAAAGTAGTCTGGGAATTATGGGTTAGAGCTTTCCCATCCCCCCTTAACTTAAAGCAGATCAGAGGAGATAAGAAATTGATATAGAATGAGATCATTTGTGGTATTTACTCCAAGTAATAAATAGCAGTTACAGAGTGGATAAATAACTTGTGCAATAGTCATACACTGCAATAATATATAGACATAAATAAATCATGCCTTCACATATCAAAATAAGTGAATCTCAGGAACAGACTGATGAGAGAGAAAAACAAGTTGGAAGATGCAATATCATTCCCTTTTTGTGAAGTTCCAAACCACACAAAATCAAATAATTTTCTGTTTAAAGATATGTATTAAATGTTTCAAAAAATATTAGATAATATGCTTAGTGTTTACTTCTATGGAATGGACCCTGAGAGGCCTCAAAGATTTGAATACTTTTTCCCCCTAATGTAAATAGTGAATAAATGGGTGTTCGTATTGTTATTCTTTATACTTGAATCATGTGTTATAAATAAGACTTCACACATGTTCATTTATTATGAAAACAATTTTAAAAAAGGAAAAGGGAAAATCAAGGATAATCACAACTAGAAAATAAATAATATGTAGACTTTTTTAACACATGAAAGAAAGAAAAAAAAACAATCCAACAAATACAAGAAATGAAAAACTGAAGTACAAATAGATACATAGGATCTCAGTGTGGGAAAGTAAATTATAATATATATTTGGAGAAGGGAACAACTGCCAAGGAATGGCAAGAAAACTGATGGTTTTCTTATAAGCTGGAGAGAACCAAAGATGTTTAAGATGAGCCTGAATATAGAGACAGCAACCTGAAAGAATTTCAATGCTCACTTAATGAGTTCTCAAGATTGTTTTTGTTATCTTTTGTATTATGTGTAAGAAGTATTAGAAGTCTGTTACAATTTTTTAAATAGTAAATCCTCAAGGTATTATGCTTGAATGCCAACCTGGTGATACTATGGTGAAATGAAACAGGAAGAACAGTGAGGGTTCAAATTCATCTAACCAATGGTTGACTGTTTCTTTTGGAATTTAATGCAAGCACTGCTCACTAGCACTTATGCTCAGATTTTCTATATAAAAAAATAATGCATTTGGTTTCTATTCCAAGAACAAAGAAGAACAAGGAGGAGGAGAAGGGAGGGGGAGGAGGGAAGAAAAGGGAGAAGAAGGGAGGTGGAGGGAGGAGGAGGAGGGAGAGAAGGAAGGGGAGAGGGGAAGGAGGGGAAGGGGGAGGGGGGAGAAGAAGCTAAGATAAATAAACAAAAGAGCGAAAGACAA
>PVKE010010402.1:0-42568 GCA_004027555.1 Craseonycteris thonglongyai | reverse complement strand
TCAGTGCATAGTTATTTCTATTTTACTTTTTGACAGATAGAGAGAGAGACAGAGACAGAGACAGTTAGAGAACCGAACTGTGGGAACTCCGCAGTTCAGCACGTGGGTCCTGCCTGGGCCGGAGCCGGGATTCGATCCTCGGTCCTCATGGCCTCAAAGCGAGCGCTCAACCCGCTGAGCCGTCCCGGCTTTCCCCAATATTTCTTGTAATGCAGGTCTTGTGCTGGAAAATTTCCTCAGCTTTTGTATGCCTGGAAAGGTCTTTGTTCCCTCTTCATATGTAAAAGATAAATTTGTTTCACACCTAAAAAATAAATTATTCTTGGCTGGTAATTTCACTCTTTAAATAGTTTGAATATATATTCCACTTTTTTTCTGGCTTGTAGAGTTTTTGCTCAAAAGTCTGATGATAATCTAGCAGGCTTTCCTTTATAGATTACAGTCTTGTTTTTCCTGGCTGCCTTGATAATTCTTTCTTTGTTGTTGATCTTTGACAGCTTCCATGTAATGTGCCTTAAGGAAGGTTTGCTAGGATTCAGGTAGTTAGGTCTTCTGTTTGCTTCTTAGATTTAAGAATTTAGATATTTCCACAGGTCTGGAATGTTCTCATTGATTATTCTGTTACCTTATTTAGCTCTTCCTACCTGGTATACCCATTATTCTTATATTGTTCTTTCTGATGCAGTCAGATAGTTCATGTAGAGTTCTTTTACTTTATTGTCACAAATGACTGTATTTCATCATTTCTTATTTCTGAGTAGTATTCCATTGTGTAAATGCACCACATCTTTTTTATCCAGTCATCTATCGAAGGGCATTTTGGTTGTTTCCATGTTCTGGCCACTGTGAGCAGTGCTGCGATAACCATGCGGGTACAACCATCTTTAAAGATTAAGGTTTTCAGGTTTTTGGGGCAGATACCCAGTAGAGGGATGGCTGGGTCATATGGTAATTCCATTTGTAATTTTTTGAAGAATCTCCGTAGAGACTTCCATAGTGGTTGTACCAGTTTACATACCCACCAGCAGTGTATGAGGGTTCCTTTTTGTCCACAGCCTCTCCAGCACTTGTTATCCCTTGTCTTGTTGATTATAACCATTCTAACAGGTGTAAGATGCTATCTCATTGTGGTATTTATTTGCATCTCCCTAATTGCTAGTGAAGTGGAGCATTTTTTCATATATCTGTTGGCCATATGTATGTCTTCATGAGAGAAGTGTCTGTTAAGGTCATCTGCCCATTTTTTAATAGGATTGCTTGTTTTTTTCTTGTTGAGTTGTACAGGTTCTTTGTATATTTTTGATATTAACCCCTTATCATAGGCATTGTTTGCAAATATTTTCTCCCAGTTGGATGGTTGCTCTTTGCTTTGTTGATGGTTTCCTTTGCAGCACAGAAGCTTTTTAGCTTGACAAGGTCCCATTTGTTTATTTGTGCTTTTACTTCCCTTGCCATTGAGGTTTGATTCTTGAAGACCTCCCTGAATCCTAGGTATATAAGTTTAGTGCCAATGTGTTCTTCTATGCAATTTATTGTTTCCTTTCTTATTTGGAGGTCTTTAATCCATTTTGAGTTAATTTTGGTATATGGTGAGAGATCGCAGTTCACCTTCAGACTTTTGCATGTGGTTTTCCAATTTTCCAAGCACCATTTACTAAAGAGGCTTTCCTTTTCCCACTGTATATTTTTCGAACCTTTATTAAAAATAATCTGTCCATAAATTTTTGGGTTTATTTCTGGGTTTTCAATTCTATTTCATTGGTCCATGTGTCTGTTTTTCTGCCAGTACCAAGCTATTTTGATTACTGAGGCTTTGTAGTATAGATAAAAGTCAGGCAGTGAGATGCCCCCAGCTTTATCCTTCTTTCTTAGAATAGCTTTGGCGATTCGTGGTCTTTTGTGGTTCCATACAAATTTGGTGATTTTTAAAATCTATTTCTTGGAAGAATGGCTGTGGGATTTTGATGGGAATGGCATTGAATCTGTATATTTCTTTAGGCAGCATAGCCATTTTAAGTATGTTAATTCTTCCAATCCACGAACATGGAATGTTTTTCCATTGCTTTGTGTTCTCTTTAATTTCTTTTAAGAATGTCTTAATGTTTTCAGTGTATAGGTCCTTCAAGTTCTTTGTTAGATTTATACCTAGGTATTTCATTTTTTTGTTTGCAATGGCAAAGGGATTGGATCTTTTCATCTCTCTTTCTGAAGTTTCATTGTTGGCATACAAAAATGCAGTTGATTTTTGGACATTGATTTTGTATCCTGCGACTCTACTGTATTTGTCTATTATTTGTAATAGATTTCTGATAGTCTTTAGAGTTTTCTGTATACAGGATCATGTCATCTGCAGAGTGACAGTTTATATTCTTCTCTCCCGATTCTAATACCTTTTATTCCTTTTTCTTGTCTGATTGCTCTGGCTAGAACTTCCAGAACTATGTTGAACATCAGTGGCGGCAGGGGGCATCCATGTCTTGTTCCTGATTTTAGGAAAATAGGCTTCAGCTTTTCCCCACTCAGTATAATATTTGCTGAGGGTTTGTCATATATGGCCTTTATTATGTTGAGATACTTTCCTTCAATTCCCATTTTATTCAGTGTTTTTATCATAAATGGGTGTTGTATCTTGTCGAATGCTTTTTCTGCATCAATTGAGATAATCATGTGGTTTTTAATCTTTTGTTGGTTTATGTGCTGGATTGCGTTGATTGATTTGCATATGAGCCATCCTTGTGCCCCTGGGATGAATCCCACTTGGTCATGGTGAATGATCTTTTTAATGCATTGTTGTATTCTGTTAGCTAAAATTTTATTTAAGATTCTCGCATCAGTGTTCATCAGTGAGATAGGCCTATAATTTTCCTTTTTGGAATTATCTTTCCCAGGTTTTGGTATTAGGGTGATATTAGCTTCATAGAAAGAGTTGTGTAGTATTGCCTCCTCTTGAATTTTCTGGAGTAGTTTGAGGAGGATGGGCATTAGTTCTTCTTTGAATGACTGGTAGAATTCATTGGTAAAGCCATCTGGTCCAGGCCTTTTGCCTTTGGGCAATTTTTAAATAAAATTGTCTCAAGTTCTGTACTGTTGATTGGTCTATTGAGGTTATCCAAATCTTCTTGGTTCAGTCTAGGTAAACTATATGTTTCTAGAAATTTGTCCATTGCCTCTAGGTTGTCAAATTTGTTGACATAGAGTCTTTCATAATAATCTCTTATGATTGTTTGTATTTCTGCAGCATCATTTGTAATCTCTCCCCTATTGTCCCGTATTTTGGAAATATGAGATTTTTCTCTTTGCCCTTTGGTGAGCCTAGCCATTGGTTTGTCGATTTTATTGAGTTTTTCAAAGAACCAGCTCTTTGTGGCATTAATTTTATCTATTGTTTTTCTATTCTGAATTTCATTAAGTTCTTCTTTGATTTTAATTAATTCTTTTCTTCTGCTGGCTTTGGGGGACCTTGTTCTTCTTTTTCTAGCTTTATAAGATGTGATGGGAGGGTGTTAATTGTAGTTTTTCTTGTTTCTTGAGATAGGCCTGTAATGATATAAATTTCCCTCTTAATACTGCTTTCGCTGTGTCCCAGAAATTTTGGTACGTTGTATTTTCATTGTCATTCATTTTTACAAAATTTTTCACCTCTTGTTTTATTTCCTCTTTGGCCCAGTCACTTTTTAATAGCATGTTGTTCAATCTTTATGTATATGTGGTTCTCTCTGCACTTAATCTTTTGCAATTGATCTCAAGTTTCAACGCTTTGTGGTCTGAGAATACACTTGGTATGATTTGGATGCCCTTAAATTTGGTGAGGTTGGATTTAAGTCCCAGGATATGGACTATCCTTGAAAATGTTCCATGTGCACTAGAGTAAAATGTATAGCCCTTTGTTGTAGGATGGAATGACTTGTAAATGTCAATTCTGTCCATTTCCTGCATTGTTTCATTTAAAGCTGCAATCTTCTTATTTATTTTATGCTTGGATGATCTGACCAATGTTGTCAGTGGGGTGTTTGGATCCCCTACTCTAATTGTATTTTTATCAAATTCTTCTTTTGGATCTTTTAGTAGTTGCTTTGTAAATTTTGGTGCTTCCTGATTGGGGGCATATATATTGATGAGTATCATGTTTTCTTGTTGTATTGTCCCTTTTATCAAGATGTAATGTCCATATTTATGTCTTACTATGTCTTTTATTCTGATGTCTTTTTTATCAGAAATCAATATGGCCACTCCAGCTTTTTTCTGCCCGCCATTTGCCTGGAGTATTGTTTTCCATCCTTTTACCCTGAGTCTATGTTTGTCCCTGTGGCTGTGGTGTGCCTCTTGTAGGCAGCATATGGTTGTATTTTGTTTTTTAATCCAGTCTGCTACCCTGTGCCTCTTTATTGGTGAATTCAGTCCATTTACATTCAGGGTGATGATTGATATATGAGGATATCCTGTATCCATTTATTCTTTCATTTTTATTTTTTTGTTGTCTCAACTTTTCTCCATTTATTTTGATTTCTTGATTCAGGTCGAATAGCCTCCATCAGTATTTCTTGGAGTGCCGGTTTTGAGCTGGAGAATTCCATCAGGTTCTGTATATTTGTAAACACCTTAATTCCTCCTTCATATCTAAAGGTTAATTTTGCTGGATAGTTAATTCTCAGCTGGACATTTTTGTCTTTTAATAGTTTGAAGATTGGTGTCTACTCTCTCCTGCCTTGCAGAGTTTCTGCTGATAAGTCTGGAGACAGCCTGATAGTTTTTCCTTTGAAAGTTATATTTTGTTTTTTCCTAGCAGCCTTGAGGATTTTTTCTTTGTCATTGATTTTTGTCATCTTCAGAACAATGTGCCTTGGAGAGGATCTGCCAAGGTCTAGGTAGTTAGGGCTTGTGCTTTCCTCTTGGATTTGGGGCTTTAATTCTTTCTACAGGTTAGGAAAATTTTCATCCACTATTTGTTTTAGTAGACTCTGAGAAGATTTCATCTTGCTTCCTTCTGGTACCCCTATTATTCTAATATTGTTCTTTCTGATGGAGTCAGAAAGTTCTTGTAGGGCTCTTTCATTTCTCTTGATTCTCATTTCCCTTTCTTCTTCCCTCTGTGACATTTCCATGTTTCTATCTTCGATTTCACTCATCCTTTCCTCTAGTTTGTCAGCCCTATATCCGATGCTGGTCAGTTCTTTTTTCTGCTCTCTCATGATGCCTTTCATTTCAAGTAGTTCCTTTTGGTTCTGCTCTAGCTTCTCATTTTTTTTGGTAAAGTACTCATTTTGCTCAGAAAATTTCTTGTTGAGGTCATTTACCTGTGTCTGGGTACTTTGCCAGCATTGAGTGAGCTCTCTGAGTGTCTTGATTAATGCAGCCCTGAATTCTGTTTCCCTTAGATTTGATTCCAAGTGTGCTAGGTCCTTTACTAAGGAATGCCTCTGATCTTCTGAAGGGGCTTTGGATTCTGAGGTGTGCATTGTGCTTGATGTGGTTCTTTTTGTTTTATGCATGAGTATGTTTTCCCTCTGGGGATTGCCTATCAGATGGGCTTCTCTTTATTTTTTCATTTGGGCTCAGTTGTGGGAGGAGGAGATTTTGGGAGATTGTTGGGGGAAGCAGACAGCTTCAGTGTTTGGGGCAATTCAGGTTCCTGTCTTAGCTGTTAGATAGCAGGGTAGTAAAGGTGTGGCCGGGGGTGGGGTCTTGTGAGTAGGAGCTAGGGCGTGCCTGAGACACAATAGTAGATTCCTCTTTCAGCAGGGGGACTGGGGTTTCAGTGCAAGCTGGTAGCAGGAGCTCAGGTCTTCCTCTCCTCCTCCTGGCTGCCACTCCTTCAATCTTGTCTGTGATCTGTGCCCACAGGGCAGCATTTGGATGGGCTGGGGTTTGACAGAGACCCGATCAGCCACGCAGTCCCGCACGCGCCTGTTGGCGCCACGGTGTTCTGGTCGGCAGCCCAGTTGCGCCCGGGCAGCAGTGCCCCAGTGGCCTGGTGGGTGGTGCTCCGAAAGCCCGGTTGCGCCCTTGGGAGCAGGCACCCGTGCCCCAGTGGCCTGGTGTGCGGGGCACCAAAAGCCAGGTTGCTCGCTTGCATGCAGGCAGTGGTGCCCTTGCGTCCTGGTGGGAGGGGTGCCAAAAACCCTGTGTGCACAGGCCGTTTCTCAGCCACCAGCCACTCTGTTTTCCCGGCTCTATTGAGACTGCCGGATTCACTCTCTAAGGTGACCAGACATCCCGCGTTTGGCGGGACAGGCCCGATTTTTAACAATTCTTTCCGCGTCCAGCTGCGTTTTAAAAACGTCCCAATTTTTGGAAAGAATGCACAACAAGCTAGGAAACGGCGGGAGATGGACCAAATTTTTAATCAAGATCCTCCTCCCCGCCGGTCAGTTGTGTCCCGCTTCACCAGTGTTAAAATCTGGTCACCTTACAGTCTAAGCATGTCTAATGCAGCTATGCCCATTCAAGCTCCAGCCCTCACTCCAAGAACCCTGTCTTCAGAAGGCGCTCCCTCTCAGTCAATCTCCCCCATAAATCAGGGGTGCTGAACTTTTGTGGGCTGGTGCCCTGCTCTCACCTCGCCTGCCAGGAAGTGCAGCCGCCCTACTCCACAGTCCCTGTTCCACTTTAGGCTCCGTGATCTGATTAAGGCACTGTGTGCTGTTCCTTGAGTTCAGATGTTAAATTGTCCACAGTCTTGTGGAGCTTTCACGCTCCCTAGGTCTTGGCTTCCAGCCTGCCCTCGATCCAGCTCCACTTTGATTGTAGTCCTTCAATCCCCCCTTTGCTTTTGCCAGCCCCGGGCAGTGCTCCAATTCTCTGTCCCCGAACTGCTGCTTCTCCTTGCCTCTCCCGCTCTCCCCTTTTTCCTCTAACCTTTGGGTGTTGTTCTACATTGTGTGGTTCTCTTAGTTGAGGTTGCTTCTCAGGGTTTCCCCCATGAATTCCCCTCTGTTCACAAGTCCCTTCCCAGGCAGTTATCGGCGTTCTCCTCTCATGCCCCCATCTGTTTTCCTCCTCTTGTTGTTCTGTTTGTTTTTTGTTTTGTTTTGTTTTTTCCTTAGGATTGCTTTGACTATTCAAGGTCTTTTGTAGTTTCAAACAAATCCTGTTAGAATGGCTATAATCAGCAAGATAAATTATAACAAGTATTGGAGATAACAATGTCGAAGATTTATCTTTCAAATCTGCTTTATTTTTTCTATGTGCTTTATAATGTTTATTATTTATTTATTTTTATTATTAAATTTGTTGGAGTGACATTGGGTAGTAAAACTATGTATGTTTCAACTGTACAATTTTATAATACATCACCTGTGTGTGGCATTGTGTACTCACCACTTAGAATCAGTTTTCCTTTTATCACCATATATTTGACCTCCCTCCCTCATCGCCCATCCCTGCCTTCCTTCCCCTCTGGCAACCACTAAACTATTGTCTGTGTTCATAAGCTTTTGTTTCTTTGTTTGTCTTGTTTATTTGTTGCTTTCAGTTTTATACACCACATATGAGGAAACTCATGTTTTTTTACTTTTTTTATCTGACTTATTTCGCTTAATAAGATGGTCTCTAGGTAAATCCATGTTGCCAGAAATGACTGTATTTCATCATTTCTTATCGCTGAGTAGTATTCCATTGAGTAAATGTACCACATCTTCTTTATCCAGTCATCTATCGAAGGGCATTTTGGTTGTTTCCATGTTCTGGCCACTGTGAACAGTGCTGCGATGAACATGCGGGTAAAAACATCTTTAAAGATTAAGGTTTTCAGGTTTTTTGGGTAGATGCCCAGTAGAAGGATGGCTGGGTCATATGGTAATTCCATTCGTAATTTTTTGAGGAATCTCCGTAGAGACTTCCATAGTGGTTGTACCAGTTTACATACCCACCAGCAGTGTATGAGGGTTCCTTTTTGTCCACAGCCTCTCCAGCACTTGTTATCCCTTGTCTTGTTGATTATAACCATTCTAACAGGTGTAAGATGCTATCTCATTGTGGTATTTATTTGCATCTCCCTAATTGCTAGTGAAGTGGAGCATTTTTTCATATATCTGTTGGCCATATGTATGTCTTCATGAGAGAAGTGTCTGTTAAGGTCATCTGCCCATTTTTTAATAGGATTGCTTGTTTTTTTCTTGTTGAGTTGTACAGGTTCTTTGTGTATTTTTGATATTAGCCCCTTATCAGAGGCATTGTTTGCAAATATTTTCTCCCAGTTGGTTGGTTGCCTCTTTGCTTTGTTGATGGTTTCCTTTGCAGCACAGAAGCTTTTTAGCTTGACAAGGTCCCATTTGTTTATTTGTGCTTTTACTTCCCTTGCCATTGAGGTTCAATTCTTGAAGTCCTCCCTGAATCCCAGGTCTATAAGTTTAGTGCCAATGTTTTCTTCTATGTAATTTATTGTTTCCTTTCTTTTTTTTTTTTTTTATAACTCAGTTTTTTAATATATTTGTAGTTATTTATTTTTATTTTTGACAGAGGGAGAGAGAGAGATACAGAGACAGAGACAGAGAGAGAACTGAACTCGGGGAGCTCCCAGTTGAGCATATGGTTGCACACGGGCCGGGGCTGGGATTCGATCGCTGGTCCCCGGTGCTGCAAATTGAGCGCTTAACCCACTGAGCCATCCCGGCTTCCCCGTTTCCTTTCTTATTTGGAGGACTTTAATCCATTTTGAGTTAATTTTGGTATATGGTGAGAGATCGCAGTTCACCTTCAGACTTTTGCATGTGGTTTTCCAATTACCCCAGCACCATTTACTGAAGAGGCTTTCTTTTCCCCACTGTATATTTTTTGATCCTTTATCAAAAATAATCTGTCCATAAATTTGTGGGTTACTTTCTGGGTTTTCAATTCTGTTCCATTCGTCCGTGGGTCTGTTTTTCTGCCAGTAGCAAGCTGTTTTGATTACTGAAGCTTTGTAGTACAGATAAAAGTCAGGCAGTAAGATGCCCCCAGCTTTATTCTTTTTTCTTAGGATAGCTTTGGCGATTCGTGGTCTTTTGTGGTTCCATACAAATTTGATGATTTTTTTTATCTATTTCTTGAAAGAATGACTGTGGGATTTTGATGGGAATGGCAATGAATCTGTATATTGCTTTGGGGAGTATGGCCATTTTAACTATGTTAATTCTTCCAATCCATGAACATGCAATATATTTCCATTTCTTTGTATCCTCTTTAATTTCTTTTAAGAATGTCTTATAATTTTCAGTGTATAAGTCCTTTACAATCTTTGTTAGATTTATTCCTAGGTATTTCATTTTTTTGTTTGCAATGGCAAAGGGAATGGATCTTCTCATCTCTCTTTCTGAAGTTTCATTGTTAGCATACAAAAATGCAGTTGATTTTTGGACATTGATTTTGTATCCTGCGACACTACTGTATTTGTCTATTATTTGTAATAGATTTCTGATAGAGTCTTTAGAGTTTTCTATATACAGGATCGTGTCATCTGCAAAGAATAACAGTTTAACTTCTCTCCTGATTCTAATACCTATTATTGCTTTCTCTTGTCTGATTGCTCTGGCTAGAACTTCTAGTACTATGTTGCACAGCAGTGGTGACAGGAGGCATCGCTGTCTTGTTCCTGATTTTAGGAAAATAGGCTTCAGCTTTTCCCCACTCAGTATAATATTTGCTGAGGGTTTGTCATATATGGCCTTAATTAAGTTGAGGTACTTTCCTCCAATTCCCATTTTATTCAGTGTTTTTATCATAAATGGGTGTTGTATCTTGTCAAATGCTTTTTCGGCATCGATTGAGATAATCATGTGGTTTTTATCCTTTGTTTGGTTTATGTGCTGGATTACATTGATTGATTTGCATATGTTGAACCAATCTTGAGCCCCTGGGATGAATCCCATTTGGTCATGTTGAATAATCTTTTTAATGCGTTGTTGTATTCTGTTAGCTAAAATTTTATTTAAGATTCTTGCATCAGTGTTCATCAGTGAGATTGGCCTGTAGTTTTCCTTTTTGGTATTGTGTTTCCCAGGTTTTACTATTAGGGTGATATTAGCTTCATAGAAAGAGTTGGGTAGTACCGCCTCCTCTTGAATTTTCTGGAATAGTTTGAGGAGGATGGGCATTAGTTCTTCTTTGAATGACTGGTAGAATTCATTGGTAAAGCCATCTGGTCCAGGCCTTTTGCCTCTGGGAAATTTTTGGATAATTGTTTCAAGTTCTGTACTGTTGATTTGTGTATTGAGGTTATCCAAATCTCCTTGGTTCAGTTTAGGTAAACTATATGTTTCTGGGAATTTGTCCATTGCCTCAGGGTTGGCAAATTTGTTGGCATAAAGTCTTTCAAAATAATCTCTTATGATTGTTTGTATTTCTGCAGCATCATTTGTAATCTCTCCCCTATCGTCCCATATTCTGGAAATATGAGATTTTTCTCTTTTTCCTTTGGTGAGCCTAGCCAGTGGTTTGTTGATTTTATTGAGTTTTTCAAAGAACCAGCTCTTTGTGGCGTTAATTTTATCTATTGTTTTTCTATTCTGAATTTCATTATGTTCTGCTTTGATTTTTATTAATTCTTTTCTTCTGCTGGCTTTGGGGGACCTCTGTTCTTCTTTTTCTAGCTCTATAAGGTGAGATATGAGGGTGTTTACTTGTAGTTTTTCTTGTTTCTTGAGATAGGCCTGTAATGATATAAATTTCCCTCTTAATACTGCTTTTGCTGTGTCCCAGAATTTCTGGTACGTCGTGTTTTCATTGTCATTCGTTTCTACAAATGTTTTAATCTCTTGTTTAATTTCCTCTTTGATCCAGTCACTTTTTAATAGCATGTTGTTCAATCTCCATGTATATGTGGTTCTCTCTGCACTTGATCGTTTGCAATTGATCTCAAGTTTCAACGCTTTGTGGTCTGAGAATACACTTGGTATGATTTGGATGCCCTTAAATTTGGTGAGGTTGGATTTAAGTCCCGGGATATGGTCTATCCTTGAAAATGTTCCATGTGCACCGGAGTAAAATTTATAGCCCTTTGTTGTAGGATGGAATAATCTGTAAATGTCAATTATGTCCATTTCCTGCAATGTATCATTTAAAGCTGCAATCTCCTTATTTAGTTTCTGCTTGGATGATCTGTCCAATGTTGTCAGGGGGGTGTTTAGATCCCCTACTATAATTGTATTTTTGTCAAATTCTCCTTTTAGATCCGTTAGTAGTTGCTTTATAAATTTTGGTGCTTCCTGATTGGGAGCATATATATTAATGAGTGTCATGTTTTCTTGTTGTATTGTCCCTTTTATCAAGATGTAATGACTATCTTTATGTCTTATTATTTTTTTAATCCTGATGTCTTTTTCATGAGAAATCAGTATGGCCACTACAGCTTTTCTCTGACTGCCGTTTGCCTGGAGTATTGTTTTCCATCCTTTTACCCTGAGTCTATGTTTGTCCCTGTGGCTGAGGTGTGTCTCTTGTAGGCAGCATATGGTTGTATTTTGTTTTTTAATCCAGTCTGCTACCCTGTGCCTCTTTATTGGTGAATTCAGTCCATTTACATTTAGGGTGATGATTGATATATGAGGATATCCTGTATCCATTTCTTCTTTGCTTTTCATTTTTTTGTTGTCCCAACTTTTCTCCATTTATTTTGATTTCTGGATTCAGGTCAGATTGTCTCCTTTAGTATTTCTTGGAGTGCCGGTTTTGAGCTGGAGAATTCCCTCAGCTTCTGTATATCTAAAAGGCCTTAATTCCTCCTTCATATCTAAAGGTTAATTTTGCTGGATAGTTAATTCTTGGCTGGAAATTTCTCTCTTTTAGTATTTTGAAGATTGGGCTCCACTCCCTCCTGGCTTGCAGAGTTTCTGCTGAGAAGTCTGGTGAGAGCCTGATAGGTTTTCCTTTGAAAGTTATGTTTTGTTTGTCCCTGGCAGCCTTGAGGATTTTTTCTTTGTCATTGATTTTTGTCATCTTCAGAACAATGTGCCTTGGAGAGGATCTGCTAGGGTCTAGGAAGTTACGGCTTCTGCTTTTCTCTTGGATTTGGGGCTGTAATTCCTTCCACTGGTTAGGGAAATTTTCATCCACTATTTGTTTTAGTAGACTCTGAGAATATTTCAACTCGCTCCTTCTGGTACCCCTATTATTCTAATATTGTTCTTTCTGATGAAGTCAGAAAGTTCTTGTAGGGCTCTTTCATTTCTCTTGATTTTCCTTTCCCTTTCTTCTTCCCTCTGTGACATTTCCATGTTTGTATCTTCGATTTCACTCATTCTTTCCTCTTTCTGGTCAGCCCTGTTTCCTATGCTGGTCAGTTATTTTTTTAGCTCTCCCATGATGCCTTTCCTTTCAAGGAGTTCCTTTTGGTTCTGCTCTAGCTTCTCAATTTTTTTGGTAAAGTACTCATTTTGCTCAGAAAATTTCTTGTTGAGGTCATATAACTGTGTCTGGGTACTTTGCCAGCATTGCGCGAGCTCTCTGAGTGTCTTGATTAATGCAGACCTGAATTCTGTTTCACTTAGATTTGATTTTAAGTGTGCAAGGTCCTTTACTAAAGACTGTCCGTGATCTTCTGGAGGGGCTTTGGATTCTGAGGTGTGCATTGTGTTTGGTGTGGTTCTTTTTGTTTTATACATGAGTCTGTTTTCCCTCTGGGGGTTTGCCTATCAGATGGGCTTCTCTTTATTTTTTCTTTTGGGCTCCGTTTTGGGAGAAGGAGATTTTGGGAGAGTGTTGGGGGAAGCAGACAGCTTCTGTGTCCTGGGGCACTTCAGGTTGCTGTCTTAGCTCTTAGATAGCAGGGTAGTTAAGGTGTGGCCAGGGGTGGGGGCATGTGAGTAATAGCTAGGGTGGGCCTGAGACACAATAGCAGATTTCTCTTTCTGCAGGGAGGCTGGTGGGTTCAGTGCGGGTTCAGTGCCTCCTCCTGGCCGCCCCTCCTTCAATCGTATCTGTAAGCCACGCCCGTAGGGCAGCACTTGGATGGGCTGGGGCTTGGCAGAGGCCCCGGTCGCCCGTGCCGTCCTGTGCACAGGCAATGACACCACGGATACCCGGCTGGCAGCCCAGTTGCGCGCGCTGTCCGCAACGCCTCAGAGGCCCGGTGGGCGGGACGCCAAAAGCCCAGCTGCGCGCTCGCGAGCCGGCAGCAGCGCTGCAGTGGCCCAGTCGGCAGTGCGCCGAAAGCCGGTCCTGCGTGCAGGCCGCGGCGCTGTGGAGGCCTGGCGAGCAGGGTGCCAAAAGCCCTGTAGTGCGCCGGCGAGCAGACAGCGGTGCCGCAGCGGCTCGTTGGGCGGGGCACCAAAAGCTGGGGTTTGTGCACGCAGCGATGCACAGCAGCACAGTGGGCGGGGTGCCGAAAGTCCATCTGCGCCCTTGCGCGCAGGCAGTGGCGCCGCAGCGGCCCGGTGAGCAGGGCACCAAAAGCCCACTGCGCGCTGGCAAGCAAGCTGCGGTGTCGCGGCAGCCCAGTGGGTGGGGTGCTGAAAGCCCAGTTGTGCGCTGGCAGCAGCGCCATGGAGACCCGGTGGGCGGTGCGCCGAAAGCCCTGTGCGCACTGACCGTAGCTCAGGTGGCTGCTGCTCTATGCTCCCAGCTCTGTTGAGACCACCGGATTCACTCTAAGCACGTCCAATGCAGCTATGCCCACTCAAGCCCTAGCCCTCACTCCAAGAGCTCTGTCTTCAGAAGGCGCTCCCTCACAGTCGATCTCCTCCGTAAATCACGGGTGCTGAGCTGTTGCGGGCTGGTGCCCTGCTCTCACCCCACCCACGGGGAAGTGCAGCCGCCCTGCTCCACAGTCCCTGTTCCACTTTAGGCTCTGTGATCTGATTAGGGCACTGCGTGCTGTCCCTTGAGTTCGGATGTTAAATTGTCCACAGTCTTGTGGAGCTTTCACGCTCCCTAGGTCTCGGCTTCCAGCCTGCCCTTGATCCAGCTCCACTTTGACCATAGTCCCCCAATCCCCCTTCGTTTTTACCAGCCCTGGCTGTGCTCCGAGTCTCTGTCCCCGAACCGCTGCTTCCCTTTTCCTCTCCCTCTCTCCCCTTTTTTTCTCTAACCTTTGGGTGTTGTTCTGCGTTATGTGGTTCTCTTAGTTGAGGTTTCTTCTCAGGGCTTCCCCTGTGGATTCCCCTCTGTTCACAAGGCCCTTCCCAGGCAGTTATCGGCATTCTCCTCTCATGCCGCCATCTTGGATCCAGTAATCACCACATCTTCTTATATTGATTTTTTAAGATTGTTTTTGACAGAGAGAGAGAGAGAGAGAGAGAGAGAGAGAGAGAGAGAGAACTGAACTAGGGGAGCTCCCCAGTTCAGCACATGGGTCTGTATGGGCCGGGGCTGGGATTCAATCCCTGGTGCTGCAAAGTGAGTGCTTAACCCACTGAGCCATCCTGGTTTCCCCCCCATCTTTTTTACTTAGTCATCTATTGAAGGATATTTCAGTTGTTTCCATATCTTGGCCACCTTAAATAATGCTGTAATTAACATCAGGGTACATATATTGTTATGGACAAAAATTTTGAAATTTTGAGGTTAGATACCGAGAAGAAGGATTGCTAAGTCATGTAGTTACTCTATTCTAATTTTTTGAGGAACTCTATATTGTTTTCTTTAGTGGCTATACTAAGTTACATACATACCAACATTGTATGAGGGCTTTTCTTTTTTCACAGCCTCTCCAACACTTGTTATTATTTGTTTTGTTAATGATGGCCATTCTAACAGGATTTGTATGGAACCACAAAAGACCTCTAATAGCCAAAACAATTATACAGAAAAAGAAAAAGTTTGGAGGCATCATACTTCCCGACATAAACTTATACTACAAAGGAACAGTAACCAGAACAACATAATATTGGCTGGCAGGAAAATGGGTACATAGACCAATTGAATAGAATTAAAAATCCACTAATAAAGCCATATATGTGTAAGTGGGCAGACAATTTTTAACAAAGATTCTTTATTTTTTAATATTTTATTATATTTCTGTATTTGTAAACTTTTAACATATTCTATGTATTTAATCTCTGCAGACATAGTTTTTGTTTCTGTCTAAAATCTTTACATAATTTTAAACTCTGCTGTTTCTCATGCAAAGATATCTTGTTTCCTTCTCTATTTAGTCATTTAAAAAATATGAGCTGCTAATTTTCTTATGTGACTTTTTTTTTCTGAGTGGAAAACTTGTATGAGCTGAAACAAAGGTAGATACTTTTGATGAGGATTATTGCTTTCTTCTACCAGGTGACAACCAATCTAGTATTATTTTAACAATTCCATCAGAAAAAATTTTTGATTTAGATGCTATGAAATTGGGGCAGTGAATCCACATACGTGTTAGCTTGCAAATATAATTTCTCAGTTTTTTTTTCTTTTTGCTCAGTGCCAAGGTTTGAGACAAGTAGTTTGTTTTTTCCTTTTTAATATTATTATTATTATTATTTTTTGTAAGGAGGTAGGAAGTGTTCATTTCCAGTTCACACTCATACTTAAGATATAGCCTCTTGGTATTCCTATTCTATGGGTGGGGGAGGTCTTCCTTTAGACACTCTTACTTGAAAGCAAATGATCCTTTTACTCTGGCCTTCATATCCTAAGGAATCACAGGTTTGGGGATGTCAGGATTGCTCAACAGGTTGAGCACTTGCTTTACAACCATGAGTGAGGTCCAGAAATTGAATCTTGGACCTGGTCCATGCAAACTCACATTCTGAACTGTGGCACAACTATGTTGCAATTGATGTACAACTATGGAGACTGCTTTGCGCCCTCCCCACTTCTCTCTCTCTCTTTCTTTCTCTCAGCTCTCAAGCAATAAAAAAGAAATCTTAAAATAAAAAAAAAAGAATCACAAAAGTTTAAATGGTCAAATCTTGGAAATCTTTATAAAGTAAAAATACTTGCTGAAATAAAATTGGCTATGCTTGCCTCTCTAGGTTTTTATCTTCACTTAGATTTTGTCCTATATGCTTATTATGTCCTTACTAGCTCACTAAATTAATCATTCAATACATATTTATGTAGTGCCTATAATATGTCAGCTACTATTCTATGTGCTAGAGATAAAGCAGTATTAAAAATAGACAACATATTTCTTTATGGAAAAAAATGGACATCAGACCTTTTTTTATTTTATTTATTTTTTATCCTGAGGGAATTTATGTCCCAATTGAGTGGTTGTTTTAGCATGATTAAAAAATATATTTTGGGAAAGCCAGGATGGCTCAGTGGGTTAAGCTCTCACTTTGCAGCCTTGGGGACTGAGGATCGAATCCCAGCCCTCGCCCGTGGGAACCCATATTCTGAACTATGGTGTGCTTCCCATGCAGGAGGCCTTCAGTTTGGTTCTTGCCCCCCACTTCAGCCCCTGGCTTGAGGGGGCATGCCTCCCAGGCTGGAGGCCCCCAGCCTACTTCCTGCCTTGCACAGCCCCCACCCACCTGTGTGGAACAAAACCACGTCAAAAACTGATGAAGTTAAACTATGGAGACTGCTCTGGGCCCTCCTCCTTCTCTCTGTCTCTCTCTCTCTGTCAAAAATAATAAAATAAATCTTAAAAAAAATTATATATATATATATATATATATTTTTTTTTTTTTCCCATCCACATGTTTTGGTTTTAGTGGGTTGATCTAGGTACCTACCCTGACATACACTTAAGCAGAATATCTTTCTTTTAATCAAGCCTTATAAAATGTAAAATTGTAATAGTTTTCAGTCTTTTTAGTTTGCTTTTTTAGGTGCCTTTGATTTACTGCTCTGAAATAAGCACAGGGCTGAGAAATAAGAAGACTAGATATTAGTCCCATTTCACATCTTAGCAAATACAAATATCAGACTTTAATTTTCTTCCTCTATTAAATGAGTTAATTATATATCTCCACCAGAGGGTTACCTAAGGGCAGCAATTACCCAATGTAAATAGAGGCACATTGTGAAGATTGTTTCCTTACATGGCAATGTTTTATTACTTTTGAAGTAGAGAAATAGTCTTAAATATGTATTATGTCCAAAGACACATTGTAATAATGTATTGTTTAAATCAAATAGATCTCTTTTGAGTGGGAGGGTAAGTAAATATGTGCGGGTATGGTCTTTTCAGTGAAAAGAGCTTCAGCTTCACGGTAGGTTGTAATTTTTTGTTATTAGCAAGAAATCATTTTCTAGAATCCAAGGAACCACCTCATTATGCCTTACCCATTAAATGAGGTATACAAGCAACAATAGTGTAGTCATCACTCTGAGTAGCTATAATTAAACTACAAACTGAAGAAGGAGGGGACAGATGTAGTATATGTGTGGGGTAGGAGGCCCAAACTCTTTTTAAATGTTCTATTTTCTAATGCCCACAGCCCCTTAAAAAACTATCATATATGGATCGACTTTATTTTTCTAACATCAGTGAACACCCATACTGAGAAGGTTGAAAGGCAAAACAACTGCCTGATGGGCCTCTTCTGTGTTCTGATAATTAGTCAAATGTTGATTGAGGTTTGTTTCTCTCACAGAAGCCCCAAGCACCTCAATGCCATTCCATTATGATGTCAATCAGGAAATCAAGACAGCATTCCAAGGTTCTTCAGTGTAGCTGAATTAGCTGCTACATAGAACAAGGCAAAAGCTTGTATGTACTAGCTAATTACTTTCTTCTGTCTTTGTGTCCACTGATGGATTCTAGAGAAATGTAGAATATAGTGTGTGCTATGCTCCAGTGCTAAAGTTGCTTAGAAAACACAAACCTATTGACTAATTGACTTTACAATTATTTACAGACAAAGTGTTTATAATAGAGAATTTTTTCTAATAAAGAGAGGCAGATGTTAACCATCTTGACTCATTTTAAATGTGCATGGACTAATTCACCAACCTTCAAATGGAGGATCAGAGGGCAAACCTTGTTTTCCTTATATCATCCTTCAAGGTCACATTAAATCTACGTTGTTTTCTGACAGATTAGAAACAGACTGTTAAGTGAACTCAACAGTTTTGAGATGCAACTTTTTTTGCACCAAATATGAAGTCCCTCAGTTTTGTTTTCATGCTGTGAGTAGAAATTGTTACTCATACTAAATATCCTTTTATTCAATATTTCACACATGCAGGGAGGCTGGCTTAGATGCTGGTCATTCTACACCCTCCTTATACACTATTCATTATTATGATACTAAGGTGAGTAAAACTCAAAAGGTGTTAGAGAAACATTTATAATTTCTTTAAAAAAATGTTTCTCGAACAGAAACTACAGTGCTATATAAATGACACTTGAATCCAAGGGATGATGTTGACTCTGTTTAAAAAGTTTACCCTTACCTCAAGTAAAATGAAACTAGTAAATATTAAGCCCTGATGCAGATCAACTAATTAACAAATTGCTTTAATGTGAACTGAGAGGCTTTAGTGTGAACTATTTTGGCTTTACTATTTTTCACGAAGTCCTTCACTAAACCTGATCACAGCTATCCTTGAGGCCAGATGTTAGCTATAAAATTTAGTAAATTTAATATACCATGCAACCTCCCTGCCTCTTTAGACAGGCTGAAGCCTACAGTGTCTATGTGCATGAGCTTTAGGGAGCTCTGGTTGCTGCATTGAGATGCCTATTATCCTCATATGGTTTGGCAGTGGCTCCGATTCCCTCAAAGCTTGTACACAATAACTCCATTTAGAATCTTCTGCTTCTATTGAGGTGAAAGAACCTCACAAATGCACTTGATACTGGCTGTTCCTAAAAGTATTGGGACAAAGTCAAATATCTTCCTTTTTTTATCATTATTAAGTTGCCCAAACCCAGTTTATTGTGGTCTCACTGAATGCAGTACTTGGAGGGTTGCAGGATCCATCTGGGTCTGGCCCACCTCCCAGGAGAGTGAGCAGTTTATGGAGTGTAGAGTTATTGGGGTCCTCTACTCCCTACCTCTACCACTGCATTTTTTGGCCTGTTAATTAGAGCTCAAGACAACGCAAATACTTGTATGTAACTCCTCAGGGTGAATTTACAAAGCCTGTGGAGCAGTGATGCAATGGAAAGTGCACACAGTTTCAGGATTGGAAAGATGCAGGCTTAAATCAAGCAACACCATTAAATTCCCTGAATGCCTATTGATTCCAGTTTAAGCCCTACTCCACCGGACTTAAGGCAGTGATTTTTAAGTCAGGTTCAGGCCTGCTTCTGGGTCTGCAAATGCTTGCATGACTTTTTAAAAAACCATTAAAAACTTTTAATAAAATTATAATGAAAAAACCCATACACTAAAATGTATTAGGTAGCAAAATATAGTGTTCTCTAAATTGGCCCATTGTTTTTATTAATTGCCCTTAAAATGTGAAATTACAATTTAAATTTTTACTCATAAAGTCCTACTTTAATCTGCATTATATGCTGGGATCCATATGTGAAGAAAAGGTCTCAACTGTTTAAAATGTTTAAAAAACACAGCTTAACAGTGTGATCTCAACTCTTCCAAAACGTTCTTTCTCCTGGGGACTTCAGGATCGCCCATCAACCCACAAAATTCTGCAGTTTTCAGGTGCTTAACTTTCAGATCTCTCATTTATTACTTTCTTAGAGGTTTGAAAAATGATAGGGGTGTGGGCAGGTTTGCTGGAACTGATCCTCTCTGCTGGCTAAAAAAATATCCTATAATTTGGGCACAGGTTGCTCCACCCAGTTAGTGCTCCTTAGAGAAGTCTTACTCAATGAAAGACATCCCTGCTGGGCAAGAGAAGGGCAGCCTTCTGGGAGATAGAATAGTTCTTGAAAAAGTAGGACACAGCAAGCAGTGCATTTAAAGGGTATACATTGCAGTGTGACCAGAAGGAGCTTTATTGAATAAGAGAGAATAATGTAGAAAAGTAGACAGTGGGCAAATGATGCAAGCTTTGTATGTCATGCAAATGTGTTTACATTATAGTCAATAAAAAATTGGCAAACTGTTGGAAGTTTCATTTGTTTGTTTTTAAAAAGACATTTGGAAAATTCTACATGTATCTTCTGTATTTTCCCAATGGAAATACAGTCATACTCTTGTATGACTCTTTGTTTTTCTGCTCAGATGGTTAAATTATATAGATTAATTTTAGGATTAAATATGTCAGATACAGATGTTTAAGTTTAGTCTAGTCTTTCTCCCTGTTTAATGTGGCATTGACCAAGCCCTTAAACCTTTTAATTGAGTTTTCTAGATATGCTATCATTTCTTCCAAAGCAGATTTTAGCTTACCATAAGGGACACCCTCATTTGCACATCTTTCTTCCAAAAACACTCTCTGACCCCTTTTCATTAGAAAACTGTTCCTTTTATTAGCTCAGATGTACTTTACCCAGAGACATAATCTTCAGACACTCATACTGAATCAGGGCCCTGTACGTATGCTGCAGTAACACCCTGGACTAACATGTAGCAGTTGTTACACTCGTATTGATTTGCAGCTTTTGACTTTTTAAGGAAATTATCATAGATGATGTATCCTCTGAATTCTTAGTTGAAAAAGTCTGTCAACTGTCTTCATAAAATCATTAACAAGATGAAATAATAAAATATAAAATAAAACAAAATATGAAATAAAATATTACTATGGCCATGGAGAGATCTGAACTTACCTTGATTTTTTTCGTCTTTCTTTGTAAATACTTAATTTTTATGGTTAGATTACTGAATAACTAATTTTAGAAGTTTGTTGAAGTATAATTTACATACAATAACGTGTACATATTGATGGTGTACAATTAGGTAAGTTTCAAAAGATGTGTATTTCGGTGAGATAATCACCACAATCAAAATAGTGAACATATTTACATTTCCAAATATGTCCTCGTGCGACTTTATAATCTCTCCATGTTGCCTCAATTTCCCCCTCTCCAGGGAATCATTCTGTGCATTTATCACTGCAGGTGAGCTTACATTTCCTAGAGATACAGATAAGTGGAATCATATAGCATCTTCTCAGGTTTCTTTGTTTGGTTTGGTTTGGTTTGTTTTGGTCTGGCTTCTTTGAGCATTATTATTTTGAGATTTATCCTTTTTGCATAAATGACTATGGATATTTCATTTGTTTTTTATCACTAAATAGTATTCCATCAGATAAATATACCACAATTTATTTATTTATTTATTCACATTTTGAGCATATTTGCATTGTTTCCAGATTTTTCTTACTGCAAAAAAGCTGCTATAAATATGTGTGTGTGTATGTGTGTGTGTGTGTGTGGACACACTGGAATTTATCAAATAAGACTTCCTTTTGAAAAGGCATTGTTTAGAGAATAAAAATTTAAACCATGTACTATGGAAATTATTTGCAAATCACATAGCTGGAAAAGTCTTCTATCAAGAAAACATATATTGTATTTTTGAAAGTTTCTAAGAAAGTCAACATTAAAAGTTGTTTCTCTAGCAAAATTTGTTACTATATGAAATAATAGATGTTAAAATTATATCAAATCATTATGTTGTACACCTGAAACTAATACGTTATTTGTGAAGTATATCTCAATAAAATTGAACAGAAAATATGTAAAGAATTCTTAAAACTCAATAATATAAAAGAAAAATCCAACTGAAAAAATTGGTAAAAGATTTGGTAAGACATGTCACCAAAGAAGTTATTTGGAAACATTCTACAAATTGGAAACTTTACAAATCTTGCTTTTATACCTTGTTAAGTTGACTCAGAGCAGCATTTAATCTAGGGCTAAGTTTTTCCCTATGATTGAGGTATCTGAGCACTCTACCCAATGGCTCATGTAGTCTGAGGTTTTCAGGTGTGGCTCTTGGAAACAAGAACTATTTCTGGTCCTGTTGTGAACCTCAAAAATTATTTTCCATAATCCTTTCTATGAGTCTCAGGTAGCTTGCTTCCTCACATGCATGTACTGATCCACTCAGCTGGAGGCAATTGGAAAGAGACCCTTGCAGATATTCAAAGCTTGCTCTGGGCCAGTTTCTTCTCTCTGGCACTTTCTCTTGTGTACTCCAGGTACCTGCTCTCTCAAGACATCCATCTGCATTTCCCAGCTCAGGAAAACTACTAAGCTTGGCCTGAGATCCCCACTTCTACAATGAGGTCTAGAAAGTCTCCACAGAAACAAAATGGTGCAATCATAAGGTTCACCTTGTCTGATACTGATCTCTCAGGAATCACTGTGGTTTCTTGCTGGTGTCTGTAATGTCTTGAAAACCTTTGCTCCATACAGTTGGTCAAATTTTCTAATTTCAAGGTGAAGCATAAATCCTATCCCTGTTACTACATTTAGCCAAAGTGGAACTAGGAGTGACTCAGGGTTTGTTTGTTTGTTTGTTTGGTTGGTTGGTTTTTATTTTATGATAGGGGTACCTAACAGTTATTGAGCACACTTATTAGCATTTGCTTAATCCTCATGACAGATCTATGATATGGACATTTTAACCCCCTAGAGAAGTATCAAGGGTTGCTGGCAGGACACAGATGGTAACTGGAAAAATTGGTCTTAACTCTGGCAATCCATGTGCTTAAATAATATACTATACAGTCTATGTTTGAAATGTGATACTATAACCAGCATTTTTTCCATATTCAAATTCTACATTTTTTTTTCCTGGAACAGATACACATTACTTCATGAATATTTTTTCCTTACAATTTGAATACTTCGTCAAAATTTTAACTTTTGAAATTTTTATTCATGTTATTTGCTATTTGTATTTTGGATTACCTTTGAAACAAATATTCATCAATGGTGAAATGAGTAAAATGCCATCTTTCCTTACCAAGCAATAGCACTCTCAATTAGATGCTGCTGCATTATGTTGTATTTCTGAGATATTAAGTGAAGAAAATAAAGGCATCAACAATTCAGAGGTTAAAAGTAATTCAGAGCAATTGAACACAGTGCAAGGAACTAGAAATGTCTTAACTAATTTATCTTGTTACTTGTTAATGTATTGTTTTTGTATGCACCAGAACGATATGTGGTATAAAACATTTCATGTCTAGGATTAAATGAGGCTTTTTGGTGCATATAATAATGCTAAGAAATAAAATAGCATTATATCATAGTGTAATTGGCAGTGTTGTTGTTGTTGTTTTTCTTTTTAAATGATACATAAAATAACGGTGTGCCTTACAACTGTGGCACCTTTGATTTACTAAAATATGTCATCTATCTAAATATTTTAATTTTTTATATTTGCCCTCTGTACTAACCCTTGTGTCTCAAGCCTTTATTGTAATAATTAAATTTAAAATTGTATTTTATTATAGTGTCTAATGTATGCGTTTTTATTATTTTTGTTTTGTTACTTAGTTTATTTATTTAACTGTGCAATCTCCTTTATTTCAATTCATTCTATTGCTTTCAGAATTCTATTTCTGTGTTCTTTCTTTGATAATGAGTTTTTATTAAGTTCTTTGGGATAAGGGAATTAATTTCTTTTCCTTGGACTGAATTATTGCCCATAGAATTGATTTCCCAAAAGAACTTTTATTTTTTCTATTTAACCTCCAGCCAATTTGCTGCATAGTTATCTATACTTTCCTTCCTCCTGCAGTGCCTGGCCTTGGCCTGCTTTGCAACTTCAGCTTATCATATTTCCATCCATTCCTCATTGTCTATCTCGAATACATTTTTATTTTATTTTATTTTTTATTAAATATATTGGGGTGACATTGGGTGGTAAAATTATATAGATTTCATGTGTATTATTCTGTTGTGCAGCATCTATGTATTTCATTGTATGCTCACCACCCAGAGTCAGTTCTCCTTCTATCACTATATATTTAACTCCCCCTTCCTTCTTCACCACCCCCATTCCCCTTTACCCACTTGTAACCACTAAATAATCATCTTGATTGTTTTGTGTCTTTGTTGCTTTGTTTTATATCTCACCTATGAATGAAGTCATATGGCTCTTGATTTTTTTCTGTCAGACTTATTTTGCTTAGAACGATTCTCAAGCTCATTCCATGTTGTTGCAAATGACAATATTTCAGCTTTTCTTATGGCTGAGTAATATTCTATTGTGTATATGTACCACATCTTCTCTATCCAGTCATCTATCAAAGGAAACTGATTTTTTCTATGTCTTGACCTCCATGAACAATGCTACAGTGAACATAGGGGTACAAATTCATCTTTAATAAAGATTTTCATGATTTGATAAGAGTGATAAACTCTTTCCTTCTTTCAAACCCTCATAACAACTTTTCCATCTCTTGTACATTCTACCAGATTTTATCATAGAGGGTAATTATTAAAGTAAGTGTGCAATAGGTTTTTGTTTTGTTTTTAGCATATCTTTGAATTCCTCAGTTAGAGGAAGGTGACTTGTACATAACAGATACGTGGTAAATATTGGTTGAGTTGATATATCTAAATATATATAAATTACATGGAAAAACTCTGTTATATTAACACTTTTTGGCAAAATTTAAAAAATCTTTGAAGAGTTATTAATATATCTCATCCTATCAGCATAACCTGCATAAGTTATTTTGTTTTTATTACTTTTAAATTAGCAATGCTTGGTTTTGGTCAAATATACTAAAATTATAATAATTGAAAATAATTTTTCTGGTTACTCCAGAAAAATATTTTTAAAAGCTCTACAGAGCATTTTAATGATAAAAAATGTTAAAATATTGGGAAGTCAGGATGGCTCAGTGGGTTAAGCGCTCGTTTTGCAGCCCCGGGAACCAAGGATCAAATCCCGGCCCATAAGGACCCATATGCTGAACTGGAGTGTGCTTCCCACCCACCTGTTAGGCCCCTGGCCCAAGGGGGTATGCCTCCAATGCTGGAGGCCCCCAGCCCCGTTCTAGCCCTGTACAGCCCCCACCCACCTGTGTGGAATGAAACTATGTTGAAAATTGATGACATATAACTATGGAGGCTGCTCTGGGCCCTACCCCATTTCTCTAACTTTCTCTGTCTCTGTTTCTCTCTGACTCTGTCAAAAACAATAAACTAAATCTTTAAAAATAATGCCAAAATATTGGTTTTAGAAAATCAAATGGTGATTTTATCTTAAGCTTTATGTAAATTTGGGCAGCTGCTGCTGAACCTATTGTTCCCACACATAGGTCCCAAGAAGCCATGGAAGTAGGCCCAAAACACTGGACCCAATGGAATTATATTGGTAAACTTCCTTATCAGATGGTCTCAGAACACTGAGTCCTCCCAAGGGGACTGACATGAGTACGGAATATTGCACCCTGGGGACAATGGGGGAAAACAGTTGTCAGGCATGAACCTCACAGACAGTGGAAAAAACAAGTTTCACTTGTAATGATTACTAATAAAAGGTATGCATTGGCCTGATTCGGGGCTCAGTCTTTGAGACTTGAGTCCCTTGGCCCCACTTGCAATCTATTCTTGGCTGCTATCTTTCTTAACCCTGAACCACTTCTTGCCTCCCACATCTCTTATCCTGCTGGACGCGACAGGCAGCTTTCTTAGAACTCCTAGTAATCAGGCATATGTCCTAATTAGACAAAATGGTGAATGTGCTAGGATAGCCAAAATCTATATTTCCAGGAAAAAAAAAAGAAATATATGTACTAATTTAATATTTGTGTGTGTATATGTGTGTGTGTATGTATATATGTGTGTATGTGTGTGTGAATATATAATATATTCAGCAAATTTCTTTAACGATTCAATATATGTGTTGATGTGAAAATAATCTAGTCCTTCTATAACTAGACACAAAATAAAGAAACTTGTTAAAACTATATTGTGTTTCTGTAGCAACATGGGTACCTATACAAGAATATACATTCTTTCAACTAAAAAGAATAAAAGCACTTTTTGGGGCAGCATCGACTTTATTTTTTGTAAATAGTCTAGAAACGTAGTTTTTAGCATGGGTAGTAGAACATGTATAGACAAGTTTGTAAGAATATATATATATATATATATATACCACCCCAAGAAAGTCATTAATCAAATAACGTGCACAGTTCTGTACTAAGTACCAAATAACCCAGTGTTAAATCACCCTGAAGCATTAGAGTGTTATTAAGAATTAAAATATTTAAGTTAGTGTCTGTAAAAATTTCAGAGTTTTTTCTAGAGACCCTGTCCTACAGAAACTTAAAATTTAATGTAGATAAAAGAATGTAGATATACCGTAACTGAATTTATTTAAATTAAAAAAAGTTGATAAAGTGTTCTCTCCATCCCACCTGGTTGTAAATAGGCATGTGTTCATGGATCTGAGACTACTAATAAATTTCCACAAACCATGCAGAAGACATGCTATGAATCTTCTGTGAAGATACACTTAAACTACCAAGCTTTGAAAAAACAGAACTACAGTCCTTGAGTTTTAGAAATAAGAATGAGTATAGATTTAAACCACCCAAATAATCCGTTGTTATCAGGTACTAAGCACTCAGCCATAAATTTGTGGTTTACCTTTGAGTGGTTTACAGTTAATCAATATTCACTCGGTTAGAGAACTCCTCCTGAGTTAGCTGAGTTAGAACAAAATTCTCCACTCAACGCTAGTTGCTTTTAACCCTAAGAGATAGTTTGGCAGCAGAGTCTAAGGAGGATATGTTTGTGGAATCTGTCACTGGCATGTAAGGTTCTAGAAAACAGAAAATCTGTGCACTGTTCTACCCCCAGCACCTAGAAGAGTACAGGGCACATAGCAAATGCTAATAAATATTTATTGTTTAAGTGTAAAATTATATGCAATACCTTCAATTTAAAACTATGTTTTCATTGTTTCAATTTACAGAATAAATCCATTATTTAAAAATTAAAAAAATTTTAAACTTACAGGAATAAATGAAATTATTGGTGATGAAGATAATTTCCAACAAAAAATTTGATTAACTTTTTCAGTTCATGAGTGAGTGTTTTTATAAATATGGTTTAGTGCTTGTGTGAATATGTGTGTGTGTGTGTAAAAGATAACTGAAATCATGTACATGAAATTTTTGACCTACATATTATTAGCTTTTTCTCATAAGACCTGATACTTTAGAACAATGACTGTTAGTGGTTACATAATTTTAAAAACTATGGATATACCATAACTTGTTGGTCATGTATCTTATTTGGGGCCATTAAGTTTGTTTTATTTATTATAGTTATCTTTGGTAAGAATAAATATATTTATGAATGTCTTTATATGTCATTATTTACACACCACTTATATTTTATTAGAATGATTTTTCTCTGAAACGGCTATACAAGTTTAGAGTCAAACTAAAAATAATGTAAGAATATTCTTTTACTTTTGATAAATAGTGCTTATCATTTAAAAATTTTTTTTAATCTATGTGAAAAATATCTCATTACCTGTGAATTTAAATTTAACTCATTATTTGTGTGTGGCAACATGTTTTCATAAGCAGATTTCTACTAAATATATAAATTGTATATGTTCTTTATGTGTACTTGGTCATCTTATTTAAATAATTTATAAAACCTTTTTTGGTGGGGGTTATTTTATTTATTTATTTATGTATTTTTATTGTTAAATTTATTGGGGTGACATTGGTTGGCAATACAGTTTCCAGATGTACAACTCTACATTACATTGCATTAGGTGCTCACGGCTCAGAGTCAGCTCTCTTTCCATCACCATATATCTTGTGCCCACTTGAACTCCCCTCACCACCTCCATACTCCTTCTCCTCTCCCCTCTTACCCTCAGGTAACTACCAAACTATTGAGTGTGTAGATATCTTTTTGTTCCTTTGTTACTTTCAGTTTTATATTCCACCTATAAGTGAGGTCATATGTTTCCTGAATCTTTCAGTCTGACTTATTTCATTTAATAACATAGTTTCAAAGTCCATCCATGTTGTCACAAATGACTGTATTTCATCTTTTCTTATCGCTGAGTAGTATTACATTGTGTAAATGTACCACAACTTCTTTATCCAGTCATCTATCAAAGGACACTTTGGTTGCTTCCAAGACTTGGCCACTATGAACAGGGCTGTGGTGAACATTCGGGTACAGATCAATTTGCAGATTAAGGTTTTCAGGTTTTTTGGGTAGATACCCAGAATTGGGATTGCTGGGTCATATGGCAAGTCCATTCCTAATTTTTTGAGGAATCTCCATACACCCTTCCATAGTGCTTGTACCAGTTTACATTCCAGCAGTGTGTGAGGCTTTCTTTTTCTCCACAGCCTCTCTAGCATTTGTTGTTTCTTGTCTTGTTGACCATAGCCATTCTGACAGGTTTGAGATGATATCTCATTGTGGTTTTTATCTGCATCTTCCTAATTGCTAGTGAAGTTGAGCATTTTTTCATATGTCTGTTGGCCATTTGCATGTCTTCATGAGATAAGTGTCTATTTAGGTCTTCTGCACGTTTTTCAATTGGATTGCAGGGTTTTTTTGTTTTTAATTTTTATAAGTTCTTTGTATATTTTTTATATTAGCCCCATATCAGAGTCATTGTTTGCAAATATTTTCTCCCAGATGGTTGGCTGCCTCTTTGCTTTGTTGATGGTTTCCTTTGCAGTGCAGAAATTTTTAGCTTGATAAAGTCCCATTCATTTATTTGTGCTTTTGCTTCCCTTGCCATTGAGATCATGTTCATAAAGTCCTCCCTGAACCCCAGATATATAAGTTTAGTGCCAATGTTTCTTCTATGCAATTTATTGTTTTGAGATTTCTTTGGAGGTCTTTAATCCATTTTGAGTGAATTTTCGTATATGGTGAGAGATCATAGTTCACATTCAGACTTTTGCATGTGGTTATCCAATTTTCCCAGCACCATTTACTGAAGAGGCCTTCTTTTCTCCACTGTATATTTTTCGATCCTTTATCAAAAATAATCTGTCCATATATTTGTGGGTTTATTTCTGGGCTTTCAATACTGTTCATTTGGTCTGTGTATCTGTTTTTCTGCCAATACCAAGCTGTTTTGATTACTGAGGCTTTGTAGTATAGATTAAAGTAAGGCAGTGAGATTCTCCCAGATTTATCCTTTTTTCTTAGGATTGCTTTGGCGATTCAGGGTCTTTTGTTGTTCCATATAAATTTGATGGGGTTTTTTGTTTGTTTGTTTGCTTGTTTGTATCTATTTCTTGAAAGAATGTCTATGGGATTTCAATAGGAATGTCATTGAATCTATATATTGCTTTGGATAGTATGGCCCTTTTAACTATGTTGATTCTTCCAATCCATGAATACAGAATATCTTTCCATTTCTTCTTTCATTTTTTTAATAGTGTCTTATAGTTTTCAGTGTATAAGTCCTTCACATTCTTTGTTAGATTTATTCCTAGGTATTTCATTTTTGTGTTTGCAATGACAAAGGGAATGGATCTTCTCATCTCTCTTTCTGAAGTTTCATTGTTGGCATACAGAAATGCAGTTGATTTTTGCACATTAATTTTGTAACCTGCAACTTTACTGTATTTGTCTATTATTTGTAATATATTTCTGATGGAGTCTTTAGAGTTTTCTATATATAGGATCATGTCATCTGCAAAGAGTGACAGTTTAATTTCTTCCCTCCCAGTTCTAATAACTTTTATTCCTTTCTCTTGTCTGATTGCTCTGGCTAGAACTTATCAGAACTAGGTTGAATAGCAGTGGTGACAGGGGGCAACCTTGTCTTGTTTCTGATTTTAGGAAAATAGGCTTCAGCTTTTCCCCATTCGGTGTAATATTTGCTGAGGGTTTGTCATATATGGCCTTTATTATGTTGAGGTACTTTCCTTCAATTTCCATTTTATTCAGTGTTTTTATCATAAATGGGTGTTGTATCTTGTCGAATGCTTTTTCTGCATCGATTGAGATAATCATGTGGTTTTTATCTTTTGTTTGGTTTATGTGCTGGATTACATTGATTGATTTGCATATATTGAACCATCCTAGTGCCCCTGGGATGAATCCCACTTGGTCATGGTGAATAATTTTTTTAATGCATTGTTGTATTCTGTTAGCTAAAATTTTATTTAAGATTTTTGCATCAGTGTTCATCAGGGAGATTGGCCTAAAGTTATCCTTTTTGGTATTGTCTTTCCCAGGTTTTGGTATTAGGGAGATATTAGCTTCTTCGAATGAGTTGTGTAGTATTGACTCCTCTTGAATTTTCTGGAGTAGTTTGAGGAGGATGGGCATTAGTTCTTCTTTGAATAACTGGTAGAACTCATTGGTAAAACTATCTTGTCCAGGCCTTTTGCCTTTGGGCAGGTTTTGGATAGTTGTTTCAAGTTTTGTACTGTTGATTGGTCTATTTAGGTTATCCAAGTCTTCTTGGTTCAGTTTAGGTAAACTATGTTTCTAGAAATCTGTCCATTTCCTCTAGATTGTCTGACTTGGTGGCATAGAGTCTTTCATAATAATTTCTTATGATTGTTTGTATTTCTGTAGTGTCAGTTGTGATCTCTCCCCTATCATTCCAAACTCTTGAAATATGAGATTTTTCTTTATCCTCTGGTGAGCCTAGTCAGTGGTTTGTCAATTTTACTGATGTTTTTTCCATTTATTTATTTATTATTTATTTATTTATTTATTTTTATTTTAATTTTTTTTAATATATTTTTATTTATTTATTTATTTTTGACGAGAGAGAGAGAGAGAGAGAGAGAGAGAGAGAGAGAGAGAGAGAGAGAGAGAACTGAACTGGGGGAGCTCCCAGTTCAGCATATGGTTCCACACGGGCCGGGGTCGGGGCCGGGATTCGATCCTCGGTCCCCAGTGCTGCAAAGTGAGCGCTCAACCCACTGAGCCATCCCGGCTTCCCCTATTTATTTATTTTTGATGAGAGAGAGAGAGGGAGAGAGAGGGAGAGAGACAGAGACAGAGACAGAGAGAGAACTGAACCTCGGGAGTTCCCAGTTCAGCACATGATTCTACACGGGCAGGGTCCGGTATTTGATCCCCGGTACCTGGCTCTGCAAAGTGAGCACTTAACTCACTGAGTCATCCCAGCTTCCCTGATTTTTTTTTTCAAAGCACCAACTCTTTATGGCATTAATTTTGTGTATTTTTTTTTTTGTTCTGAGTTTCAGTAAGTTCTGCTTTAATTTTTATTATTTCTTTTCTTCTGCTGGCTTTGGGGTTCCTTTGTTCATCCTTTTCTAGTTATTTAAGATGGGATGTTAGAGTGTTTACTTGTAGTTTTTCTTGTTTCTTAAGATAAGCCTGTAATTATATAAATTTTCCTGTTATTACTTCTTTGCTGTGTCCCAGAAATTTTGGTATGTCATGTTTCTATTGTCCTTAGTTTCTACAAATTTCCTAATCTCTTGTTTTATTTCTTCTTTGATCTGTTCATTTTTTTAATAGCATGTTGTTCAACCTTCATGTACATGTGATTTTTTCTGCTTTCCTTTTATAGTTGACCTCTAGTTTCAAAGTTTTGTAGTCTGAGAATACACTTGGTACGATTTGAATGTTCTTATATTTGCTGAGGTTGGATTTAAGTTCCAGGATATGGTCTATCTTTGAAAATGTTCCACGTGCACTAGAATAAAATGTATTGTGCTGTGTTACAGGATGGAGTGTCCTATAAATAAGAATTATGTCCATTTCCTGTAATGTACTATTTAAGGCTGTAATTTCCTTATTTATTTTCTCCTTGGATGATCTATCCAATATTGTCAAGTGGGTGTTTATATCTCCTGCTATATTTTTGTCAAGTTCTCCTATTAGATCTGTTAGTAATTACTGGTGCTTTCTGATTAGGGACATATATATTGGTTAGTGTCATGTTTTCTTGATGTACTGTCCCTTTTATCAAAATTAAATGACCATCTTTATGTCTATGTTTTTTTAATCCTGATGTCTATTTCATCAGAAATCAATATGGCCACTCCTGCTATTCTATGACTGCCTTTTGCCTGGTGTATATAGTTGGATTTTGTTTTTAATCCAGTCTGCTACTCTGTACCTCTTTATTGGTTAATTCAGTCCATTTACATTTAGGGTGATGATTGATACATGAGGATTTCCTGTATCCATTTCTTCCTTCTTTTTTTGTTTCTTTGTTGTCCCAACTTTTCTCCATTTATTTTGATTTCTTGATTCAGGCTGAATAGCCTCCTTCAGTATTTCTTGAAATGTTGGTTTTGAGGTAGAGAATTCCCTCAACGTCTGTATACCTAAAAAGACCATAATTCCTCTTTCACATCTAAGGTTAATTTTTGCTGGGTAGTTAATTCTTGGTTGAAAATTTCTCTCTTTCGATATTTTGAAGATTGGGCTCCACTCCCTCCTGGCTTGCCGAGTCTCTGCTGAGAAGTCTGATGACAGCCTGATGGGTTTTCCTTTGAAAATTATATGTTTTTGGGTTTTTTCCTGGCAGCCTTGAGGATTCTTTCTTTGTTTTTGTCATCTTCAGAAAAATGTCACTTTGAGAAGATCTGCTAGGGTCTAGGTAGCTAGGGGTCCTGCTTTTCTCTTGAACTTGGGGTTTCAGTTCTTTCCATAGGTTAGGAAAATTTTCATCTACTATCTGCTTTAGGAGATTCTGAGAAGATTCCATCTCACTTCCTTCTGGTATCCCTGTTATTCTAATATTGCTCTTCCTGATTTAGTCAGAGTTCTTGTAGGTCTCTTTCATTTCTCTTGACTCTCAAATCCCTTTCTTCTTCCATCTGTGAAATTTCCACGTTTCTATCTTTGATTTCACTAACTCTTTCATCCAGCTGATCAACCCTGTTTCTTCTGTTGGTTAATTCTTCCCAGCTCTCCTATTATGCCTTTCATTCTCAATTTTCTTGGTAAAGTGTACATTTTGATCAGAAAATGTATTGTTGAGGTCATTTAACTGTGTCTGGGTACTTTGACAACATTTGCTAAGCTCTCTTTGTGTCTTGAGAATTGCAGCCTTAAATTCTGTTTCACTTAGATTATTTGTGTCCAAGTCTATAAGCTCCTTTTCCATATTCTTTTGGAGTAGCATTGGATTCTGAGGTGTGCATTACAATTGAAGTCTTTTTTTTGCCTTAGGCATGACTATGTTTTTTCTGCTGAGGATTTTCCTAGCAGATGGACTTATCTTTTCTTTTTATTTTTTGTTCCAACTGTCTTAGACTTGATGCTCCCCCTCTTTGGGAGAGTGAGGTGGGCTGTGGTCTGACTGCAGCCTGGTATGTCTCTGCTGTGTAGCAGGTTGCAGCAAAGAATCAGTTGAGGTGGGGAACAAGTTTTGGGGAGAGGGTTTAGGGAAGCAGGCAGTTTTTGTGTCCTGGGGTTGCACTTCAGGTTGCTGGCTTAACTGGTAGAAATCAGAGCAGTGAAGGTGTGGGCAGGGTTGGGCGGGTGTGGATAGGAGCTGGAGCAAGCCTGAGACACAATAGCAGATTCCTCTGTCAGCAGGGGGGCTGAGGGGTCAGTGTCATAGGATTTGCACATCTCAGTCTTTCTCCCCTCTTCTCTGCTCAGGCTGCTTTCACTTTAAGAACCTATATTCAGTACAGTTATGCCGTTTCTGTAAGCTAGTGACTAGGTGTACCAAACTGCGGCTGGCACCCTGCTCTCTCACCACCTGGGAAGTTCAGCTGCCCCCTGCTCCATAGTCCCTATTCCACCTCAGATATGGTGATCTGAGTGGACATGGTGTGTTGCCCTTTGAGTTCTGATGTTAAATTGTCCACAGTCTCATGGGGCTTCTACTCTCCTTGGGTCTTGACTTCCAGCCTGCACAGGATCTAGTTCCACTGTGACCATCATCCCCCAACCCTCCCCTCTTTTTTTTCTGCCAGCCCCAGGTTGTGTTTCACATCCTCATCCTTGTACTGCTCCTTCCCCTTCCCTCTCCCAGTCACCCCTTTTTCCTCTAAACTTCAGGTATTGTCCTGCATTGCGTGGTTCTCTTAGTTGATGGTGTTTCTCCGGGTTTTTCCAGTGGATTCCCCTTTGTTCAAAAGTCCCTTCCCAGGTAGGTATTGGGGTTCTCCTCTCACACAGCCATCTTTTTCTCCTATAAAAACTTTTTTTATATTGTAAATAGGAAGAGCTTATCTGTTGCACATTTTTTTCCTCCTTGTGATTTTGGCTTAATTATATAATGCCTCTTGACTTATAAAAGATTTTCATTTTTGGATATACCAACATATTTTTGGTTTCTTTTATAGCTTTTATTTCTACAATGCTCTTTTTCAGTTGACATCATCTATATTTATGTATTTAATTTTAGTTTATTTATCGCTTTATGTTATAGGCAAGTTAAATTCTCTTTTTTCTTTTCTTTTTTTCTATTTTCCAGAAAAAAACATTTTTAAAAATATTTTTTAATATTTTAATTAATGTTGACATGCAATATTTTATTTGTTTCTGGTGTCCAACATAGTGAATACAAACTTATATAACTTACAAAGTTGTCACTTCAAAAAGTCCAGTGGGGGGAAGCGGGATGGCTCAATGGGTTGAGCGCTCACTTTGCAACACCGGGGACCCAGGATCGAATCCCAGCCCCGGCCCGTGCAGACCCATGTGCTGAGCTGGGGAGTGCCCCCAGTTCAGATCTCTCTCTGTCTCTGTATCTCTCTCTCTCTCTGTCAAAAACAATAAAAAAAAGTCCAGTGTCCATTTAACACCATACATTGTTATTTCAATATTATTGACTATATTCCCTATGCTATATGTTTTATCCCAGTGACTGTTTATATCATTGACAATTTGGCTATATTAGTCTCTTCCTATTTTTTACCCATCATCCCAATACCCCTTTCATCTGGCAGCCATCAAAATGTTTTCTGTATCTATAAGTTTGTTTCAGTTCTCTTTGTTTATTTTAGTTTTTAGATTCTACATATAGCGGAAATCATACTGTATTTCTCTTTCCATGTCTGACATATCACTTAGCATAATAATTTCTAGTCCCATCCATATTGTCACAATAGGCAAAATTTCATACTTTTTTTTTTTTGGCTGAGTAATATTTTACTGTGTATATGTGTACCACCTCTTATTTATCTATTCATTTGTTGATAGACACTTAGGTTGCTTTCATATCATGACTATTGTAAATAGCACTGCAATGAACATAGGGATAAATGCATTTATTCTAATTAGTGTTTTGGGTTTCCTCACATAAATAACCGTAAGTGGAAATGCTGGGTTCTCCTTTGTCTCTTGCTATAGACTTTGTTTTGAAGGCACTTTGTGAGACATCATCAAGATGGCAGAGTGAGGGGAATCTGGGATGGCTCATGGGTTAAGCGCTCACTTTGCAGCCCTGGGGACCGAGGATTGAATCCCGGCTCTGGCCCGTGTCCATGTCTGGGTCTCCATATGCTGAACTGGGGGTGGGGTGCCCCCAGTTTGGTTCTCACTGGGGTGAGACCTGGCCCAGTTTCTGCCCTGTGCCGCCCCACGTCCACCTGTGGAATAAAACTATGTGGAGGGAAGCCGGGATGGCTCAGTGGGTTAAATGCTCACTTTGCAGCGCATGGGACCAAGGATCGAATCCCGGCCCCGGCCTGTGTGGAACCATATGCTGAACTGGGAGCTCCCCCAGTTCCCCAGTTCAGTTCTCTGTCTTTGTATCTTTCTCTCTCTCTCTCTCTCGCGCGCTCTCATCAAAATAAATAAATAAATAAATAAATATTAAAAAAAACAACTATGTGGAAAAACCAATGATGTGCAACTATGGAGACTGTTCTGGGCCCTCCTCCTTCTCTCTGTCTCTGTATCTCTCTCTTTGTCAAAAACAATTAAAAAAAAAGATGGCAGAGTGAGAGGAGCTCTTGAAACCACTCCTGGAAAAGACAACAAATTAAACAACTAAAATCCAACCAGAGAATCCCTAAGCAACACACAGTCTGAGCTGAGAGAACTACTCATCACAAGAAAATACCTAAAGCCAGAGAAAGGAAAGCAAGTCAGAGAGAAGGAAAGTGAGCTGAGCAGTGCACAGACATGCCACAGAGCATGATGTGGAGACCTACACAGTGACTGACCCAGAGGCCAGTAGAGAACAAACTGAGCTGGGAACATGGGAGCATGAGTCAAGGTGCAGAGCAACTCTGGGTGGGTTGGAGACCTAAAACAAATAAAGGCAGAGGTGTGGGCGGCCATAATGTTGGGCACATGGAGAAAGTGGGTGCGGCTGGCTATAGTGAGATGCCTGGCAATAGCATGGGGAAAGCAGCCATAGTGTGGGCTGAGTGAGCATAACACAGGAGAAGAATCCAGAGCAAGGCAACAGTGACAACTGAAGATCGACATGGGTGACTGGAACATGAGTTCAGCTGACAGAGGGTGGGTCAGGCAGCTGGAGTACGGGGACCATGGAACATAAGACTGGTGACAAAAGTAGAAAGTAAGCACTCCAGTAATTGGATTACCAGCAACAAGAGTGCTCTGGCAGCTAAAGCACAAAGAAACCCTCAGTAAGGTAGAGTCCCAGTCATAGCCCTCTGGCCTTGGACATAGGACCTGGCTGCTTCCACTTGTTCTTTCCCAAAGCTTATCATACCCCCCAGCTTTGCCTGGAGCCTGCATTCAGTCAGCTGCTGCCAGGAAGCTGACATTATCCTCTGACACAAACAGACCTGCAACTTTTCCAAACAACCCCACCCCCAGCCTTCCCACTGAAGCCAGCAGAGAGATACAGGAAAACTGAAGCAAGGGCTTAGCACCTTCTAATTGCTGTGTGATGTTGGAGGCATAGAAAACCATCATCCACCATATCTTCCAAAGGAGGCATGCAAAAACCAAGGCAACTAAGTCAATGAGACATCTACCTTCTAGAAAGTCACCCACTGTAAGAAAACCAAGAGAAAATATTGTAATATATTGCAGCAACACCAGCTAGAAAGTACAAGAAAGACCTCTTTACATCTACCAGAAGAAAAGTCCTTATGCCCAGGAACAAATTTCAACAGCAATGAGTATCCTAGTGAACTAAGGTACTCAGAAAGAAAATGTTGATTTATCAACAGAAATTGTACAAGCCAGGAGTGAGTGAAATCAACTATTCAAAATATTAAAGTATGGGAGTGTGAGGGGAGATTACCGTCCAAGAATCATCAACCCAACAAAGTTATCCTTCAGATATGAAAGAGGAATAGAGACCTTTATAGTCGTACAGAAACTGAAGAAATTCTCTAGTACAAGGCCAGCATTTCAAGAAATACTGAAGTAGAATATTGGAATTGAATGAAAAAGTAAAAATCAATAGGAATGAACTGGGGTGACAACAACATAAAAGGGGAAGTAAGGGTTTACATTTCCAAAAAGAATTAAGATAAGAAACATCCTTAAGAAAAGGAACCACTGCATATATGAAACATCTTTTACATAAGGTTCATGATACCACTCTAAAAGAACTTAGAACTAGAACACATAGCAAAGAGAGAGAGAGAGAGAGAGAGAGACCAAAGAAAACATAAATACCATCAAACTAAAATAACTGATGAAAATGAAAAAGCAAAGAAGCAGCAACAACAACAAAAATGCTACCAGAAAACAAAAGATAAAATGGCTATAGGAAACCTCATATCAATCATCACCCTAAATGTAAATGGACTGAACGCACCAACAAAAAGAAACACAGTAGCAAACTGGATTAAATAACAAAAACCAACCTTATGCTGCCTACAAAACACACACCTCAGCCAGAATGACAAACATGGACTCAAAGTAAAGTGGTGGAAAACAATACTCCAAGCAAATGGCATCCAGAGAAAAGCAGGTGTAGCCATAGTTATATCTGATTAAACAGACTTCAGGATCATAAAGAAAATAAGAGACAACGATTTACAGTTTATAATGATAAAGGAAACAATACAACAAGAAGACATAACACTTATTAATATATATACATCCAACTAAGAAGCACCAAAATTGACAAAGTAACTATGAACAGATCTAGAAGAAGAAAGTGAAAATCACACAATTATAGTAGGAGACCTAAAGCAGCCATAGAAAGATTACCTAAACAAAATAAATAAGAAAATAGCAGCTTTGAATAATACATTATAGCAATTGGACATAGTTGACAATTACAAGATACTTCATCCTACAACATATGACTACACATTCTTCTCCAGTGCACTTGAGACATTCTCAAAGAATGTTAGGATACTAGCTTCAGCAAATTCAAGAAAATTGAAATCATACCAGGTATATTCTCTGAACATAAAGCTTTTAAATTGACGATGAACTACAAAACAAAAGGAGGTAAAACCACATATAAATGAAAACAAAACAGCATGTTATTAGAAAATGACTGGATCAAAGAATAAATAAAAGATTTGAAAATATATAGAGGGGAAGTCAGGATGGCTCAGTGGGTTAAGTGCTCTCTTTGCAGCCCCAGGGACCGAGGATCTAATCCCAGCTCCAACCTGTGAGGACCCATATGCTGAACTGGAGAGTGCACCCAGTTCAGTTCTCACTAGGGTAAGACCCCAGCCCAGTTTCTGCTCTTTCCAGCCCCGTGCCCATCTGTGGAATGAAACTATGTGGAACAACCAATGATGTGCAACTATGGAGACTGTTCTTGTCCCTCTCCCTTCTCTTTGTCTCTCTCTCTCTCTCTCTCTCTCTCTCTCTGACAAAAACAATAAAAATATACAAATACAAATAAATGAATGACAGTGAATTTGCAAAATACCAAAATTACTGGGATGCAGGAAAGACAGTAACGAGAGGGAAATTTATAACAAGAAAAATCACAGGTAAACAACCTAATATCACATCGTAACACGTTAAGCGCCATGTCAGTCACCGGTGATTGATACTGAACTATCCATTCAGACCGCGTCAGTCACCAGTGCCAACAGTGTACTTTTTGTGCAGGCTGCTGTATTGTATGTTAACTGATGATATAAAATTTTAAAAATTACATTCTATTAATACATTTTAAATAAGTAAGATGTCCTGCTTGTCTTTCCATTTTAAAATGGTTATTCCTTTTTTGTTTTCCTTTGTTATAATTTCTCCCCATTTAGGGGCCATTTTCATGTTCATGGGTAAAGAAAAATCTTTTTCTGCACTGGAACAAGAATCGCAGACAACTGACTGAATATAAAGCATTTCTAAAATAATACATTGTACAAATTGCGGTAAAAAATATTCACACAGTAAATATATTCTATATATAAGCATTCAGCCTTATTGCAACCTAAGCAGATCTCTGGTCACCAGCATTTCGGTGAAATCTGATATAACTGGCCAAGCAGTAAGCAAGACAAAATAGTCTGGTTGCTTAATGTGTCAAGAAACTAGAAAAATAGAACAAAAACACCCAAAATCAGTAGAAGAAAGGAAATAATGAAATAGAGAATAGAAAAACAATATAAAAAAATTAATGCAACAAAGAGCTGGTTTTATGCAAAAACTAATAAAATTGACAAACCACTTGTTAGGCTCACCAAGGGAAAAAGAGAACGACTCAAATAATCCAAATGAGAAATGAAAGAGGGGAATTTTACAACTGATACCACAGAAATAAAAATAATCATAAAAGAATACTATGAAGGCCTATATGCCACCATATTTAGCAGCCTAGAACCAGTAGACAGGTTTCTAGAAACACATAGTCTACCTAGACTAAATCAAGCAGAACTGAATAGTAAAAACAGACCAATCAACAAGAAGAAAATTGAAGCAATTATCTAAAATCTCCCAAAAAGCAAGAGCCTAGGACCAGTTGCTCTCACTAATGAGTTTTAGCAGTCATTCAAAGAGGAATTAACACCTATCCTCTTCAAACTTTTCCAAAAAATTAAGGAAGAAGCAGTACTTCCCAACTCACTCTAGGAGGCCAATATTACCCTAATATCGAAACATGGTTTGGATGTCACACACACACACACACACACATACACACACACACACACACACACACACAAATTATACACCATTATTTCTGATAAACACCAATGCAAAATCCTAAACAAGATACTAGCAAAAAGACAACAACAATGAATTAAAAAGATTATACAACATGAACAAGTCAGATTCATCTCAGGGGCACAAGGATGGTTCAACATTCACAAACTGATCAATGTAATATACCACGTAAATAAAATGAAAGATAAAAGCCATATAATTGTATGAATTGATGCAGAAAAATCATTAAAAGAGAAACACTAATGTATTATCAAAACACTTAATAAAATATGTAATGGAGAATAGTATCTCAACATAATAAGTCCATATATGAAAAACCCTCAGCAAAATATCATACTGAATGGGAAAAACCTGAAACATTTTCTTCTAAAATCAGAAATTAGAGAACGTACCTTTTCATCACTGCTACTCAACATAGAGCTGGAAGTTCTAACCAGGGCCATCAGGCAGGAGAAAGAAATAGGCATCTAAATTAGAAGTGAAAAAATTAAACTGTCACTTTTTTCAGATAATATGAATGTTTTTATAGAAAACTTTAAAGACTCCACAAGAAAATAACTAGGACTAATAAATGAATACAGTAAAGTAGCAGGATACAAAATCATAATACAAAAATTTATAGCATTTTTATACAAACAATAAAACTTCAGAAAAACATGAGAAAAATAATACATTTTGTCATCAAAACAAAAATAATAAAATACTTAGAAATAAACTCACAAAGAATGTCAAGTACTTATACATGAAAAACTATGAAGCACTGTTAAAGAATTTTAAGAAGATGCAAAGAAATGGAAAGACGTTCCATGTTCATGGATTGGAAGAATCAACATAGTTAAAATGGCCATATGACCCAAAACAACATAAAGATTTAATGCAATTCCCATCAAAATCCCACAGATGTTTCTTTGAGAAATAAATTTTAAAATCCTCAGATTCATATGGAACCATAAAAGGCCCCAATTCACCAAAGCAATCCCCTGAAAAAATAATAATGCTGGAGGCATCTTGCTCACTGACTTGAGTATACAATACAAAGTTTCAGTAATCAGTACAACTTGACTAGATACTGGCAGAAAAATAGACATACAGACCAATGGAATAGAATTGAAAACCTAGAAGTAAACCACAAGTATATGGACAGATAATTTTTGACAAAGGACCAAAATATATACAATCAATAAAAGAAAGCCTCTTCAGTAAATGGTGCTGGGAAAATTGGAAAACCACATGCAAAAGAATGAATCTGGACTGTGAACTGCCACCATACACCAAAATTAACTCAAAGTGGATTAAAGGTCTCCACATAAGCCCCTAAACAATAAACTGCATAGAAGAAAACATTGGTAGTAAATTTAAAAACCTTGGGATCACAGAGGACTTTATAAACTTGACCTCAAAGGTAAGGGAAGTGAAAGCAAAAATAAATGAATGGGACTACATCAAACTAAAAAGCTTTTGCACAGGACACCATCAACAAAGTAAAAAGGAAACCAACTCAATGGGAGAAAATATTTGCAAACAATGCCTCTGATAAGGGGCAAATATCTAAAATATATAAAGAACTAATACAACTAAACAACAAAACAAATGATCCATTTAAAATATGGGCAGAAGTCCTAAACAGACACTTTTCTCCTGAAGACATACAAATGGCCAACAGATATATGAAAATATGCTCAACATTACTAGCAATTAGGGAAATGCAAATTAAATCCACAGTGAAATACCACTTCACACCTGTTAGAATAATTATAATCAACAAGACAAAGAGTAACAAGTGCTAGAGAGGCTGTGTAGAAAAAAGAACCCTCATACACTGCCAGTGAGAATGTAAATTGGTACAACCAATATGGAAGGCAATACAGAGATTTCTCAAATAATTAGAAATGGAGTTGCCATACAACCCAGCAAAACATCTTCTGGGTATTTACCCAAAACACTTGAAAACCTTAATTCGCAAATATATATGTACCCCAAAGTTCATTGCAGCATTTTTCATGGTGTACAAGTAGTGAAAACAACCAAAATGTCCTTTTATATATACGACTGGATAAAGAAGTTATGGTACCCCTACACAGTGGAATACTACTCGATCATAAGAAAGGATGAGATACAGCCATTTGTGACAGCAAGGACGGACCTTGAAACCATCATACTAAGTGAAATAAGCTAGACTGGAAAAATCAAGAAACATATGACTTCAATTATAAATGGAATATAAAACTGAAAGTAATAGAGAAACAGAAACTCATAGACACGGTTGATAGTTTGGTGGTTACCTGAGTGTAAAGGGGAAGGCATGGGAGAGTAGGGTGATGGAGTAGTAGAGAGTGGGCATGAAATATATAATTGAGAGAGAGCTGACGCTGGTTGATGAGCACATAATGCAATGCATGGACAATGTAATCTAGAATTGTCCACCTGAAAACTGTAATTTTTGCCAATCAATGTCACCCCAATAAATTTAACAATTAAAAAAAGACCTTAAAAATTATGATAGTGCTATGTTGCTAATGTTGCTATGCTTAATGTTGTCTCAAGGCCCCTTAAACTATTTTTAGTTTTTATTTTATTTTTATTTTTTTGCTGTTCTGATTGTTTTTCACTACCTTGTCTTTCAGTTCACGGATTTAATTCTCTGCTATGTCTAATCTACTATTGATTTCTTGTAATGTAGTCTTCATTTTCATGATCTTCTTTATTTTCGACTTTTTTAATGGTTTCTATCTCCAGTTTTATATTTTCTGTCTTTGTTAAAGTTATGACAAAGTTCATCTACTTCTCTCCTGAATTCATTAAGAATTTTTACTGATGTGTTTTGAATTCAGTATCTGATAGATTGCTTTATTCCATTTT